>JAVJIF010013323.1:0-110584 GCA_038442645.1 Agave tequilana | reverse complement strand
GCTTCCTTAATTTCTAAGATCATCTTAATTTTCTTAAAAATAGATCAAAACTTTGTCTCTTGTTTCAAAAAGTTTTTAAAGAAAGAGAAAATTCCTATACAAAAGGAAAAATTTCTAAAAGTATCCTAAAAGAAGTGTAAAAGAAAGAAAATCTAAAAACTCTATGTTAGTAAACCCTCCCCCACACTTATCTCATGCATTGTCCTCAATGCAGCGTGATGTATGTATGCATGAAACAAATAGAGAGGGAAGGAAAAATCACCTCAAGGTGGTGGTTCCGGTGGCGGTTTGATTGGTCCACGAAAGGCGACCCAATCATTCTTGCGTGGAGTCCGGAGGAACCCACCAGAGACCTCAAGATTACAACCCACTAGAATGATGAATATATGCGTGATTTTTATTAACAATTTTACCCCATCTAATTTCCAAATTTTCAAAATAATTTCAGAGTCAAACTTATCAAAACCCTTGTCCCAGAATGGAATGATCGATTTGGACTCAGGAAGTACAGGAACTAATACCGACTCAGGAAAAAGAATTAAGTCAAGTAAAGGTTCAGGAGTCGAGATTGGTTCAGGAAGTGGGTCCAAATTAAGAAAATGAAGCTCAAGTCCACATTCATTTCCCCGTGATGGAATGTGACTTTCTAAGGTTGGTGATTCAAGTTCAGGAATGACATGGATGGGAATCAAAACTGACTCTAAAATGTTGCTCAAATTCGATAACAAAATAGGAGTCAATAGTGATTCAGGAGTTAGAACTGGATCACAAACTTGAGGATCAAAGTCACATTCCTCATTGAGTTCAATTTCACAAAAATGAGAACTTACCAATTTATCAATGGAACTTTCAAAAATATGAAATTGGTCAAGTTCAATATGATCATCATGAATGATTGGTGATTCAATTTCACAATGGACTGGCACTGGATCCAATACTGACTCGGGAAAAGGATTGAAATCAGGTGAAGACACCGGAGTCATAATTGAATCAGGAAGTAGAATTGAATCACTAATTTGAGGTTCATGATCATATTCATGCTCAAGTTCAATTTCAGGAAAAGGATAACCTGCCAAAATGTCAATGAGATATTTAACATTTGAAGTTTGGACAAGTTCAGATGGGTGTGCTGAAATTGAATCTTAATTTCCAAAACAACATGACTCTTGGCTCTGACAGAATGGTTAGTGACATCAGAAATGGTCAAACGATGAGAAGGTAGAGTTTGGATCATCATATGTATGTCGCGATTACGAGCGTTTTGAGCCCGAGTCATGGCTTCAAGCATCTTTACATAATTGATAGGTTCATCGTTTTGTTGAAAAGATAAAGTGTTGTTTTGGAATTGGTGGTGAAATTGTGAGTCCATCAGATTTTGTGATTGTTATTTGGACTCACGCATACTCATTTCCAAAATTGATGGTTTTCTATTTTGGACTGGTGGACTGAGTATGAATCTTGAAAATGTTGTGGAATTGGAGAGGCCCTCATTTTCTGAAGTTGTCGCTCGACCTCTTGTAAATTGGCTTCTACTCTCTTTTCGAACTCAGATTTTTCTTCAATGGGAGGTTCAGAAAAAGGAGTATAGGAAGCAAAATCGGGGAATGAATATTGTGGACAAGGTGAATATGGTGGACAAGGAGGTTGAAAATTTGACTCGGGGGACGTGAATCCCCATTGACTCTGTGACGAGTTGAAATTATTTTGGAAATTATAGTCATAAGAATGTGGGTATGGGTTGTATTGATTCGGATAAGGCCAACCCGGTGTATTTGATTGGTTCATATTGTGAAAAACCGGGTTGGAATTATCCGAAACAAATAGGGTTGGTGTGAAATATGGATTCATATTCGGATTGAAAGAATTATTTTTGTTGAATTCCATTTCACAAACAATCACAAACAAAAAAGAAAAATCAAACAACAATCAAAAAGAAAAAAATCAAAACCAAGCCTATAGTAGGGTTGACCTAGATCTAGACGACTCCTAACTGGTCGATTACCCGGGGGAGGTTGTTGCTTGAATCTGACCACAAGCTAATCGGCCAGGTAGGGGCAAAATACGGTGGGAGGTATCTGTGCGTAAGCAACGGGCCCTAATTACGCCAAACCACGGTATCTTCGAGGCGTAACATCTTAATCCCCAACCTTAGACACCGATTTCACAAGAGTAAGATTCAAAACAAGTTCCACCCTCGGTCAATCTCTTAATGAGTCCGAGATGTCCCTAGGGACCAACGTCTATCAAATTTTATTAGGGCTTGGGTTGTGTGAGCGGGGAGATGATTTTTGGGCTAAGGAAGGGTGATTAAATCCCCACCTTATCTTGTATGGGTTTTGCCCTTAAGTTTAATTTGTGCAAGTGTTCAATATAGACAAGAATATAACACAAAGCGATAAATCACCCACGTGTTTGTCCTATGCTATATGCAATGACATATGTACATCTTCATCCAGATCACAACAACAGAACAAAATACAGTATATTGGAATTGAATTGACACGTGCCTAAATGCAAATGTCTAAGCCGTTTTAAAAGCGTCCAATTATCGTATTTTAGTTCTTTTATTTATTATGGTGTGTAGGCAATCAAAGCAGAAAAATAGCAGTACAAATCTACTAGCTATTACAAGATACACATCCCAGCACAACACAACAAGGCCGCGTGTTCGCGGTAAAAGTCGCGTTTGCGCGGCGGTTCTTTGGAAGCTGGGTCCCTACTTTCTAGAGCAGGGAGAAGCAAAGCTAATTTATGTTCTGCAATATGAAGCACCTGTAAAGATTGTCCTGCACACTAAAACAGAGAAGACAATGTTAACAAAAACGTGAAAGCAAAACCATTCCCTTCCCCGGCAACGGCGCCAAAAATTTGATGGGGGCGGAACTAGCACTCAAAAATGTGTTTTATGTAAAATCAATGAAATGCTCGTATGTGTGCTAATGTACTCTCGATACTTCCGTTATAGCATTGGCTTAACGGGTCGAATCCACAGGGAAGGGAGGCGATAGAAGCATTAACAGTTTTTATTTACATTGCTTGTTAACAATTCTTCTTTGTTAAAAGAATGACAAAGAATGAAAAAGAAAATAAAAGGAAATCCAGAATGTGGTAGGTGAGGAGAGCGATGAAAACGGCGAAGAAAAACAAAAGAGGAGTGGTTTGGAAAACAAAATAGAAAAGAAGAAGAAACAAAGGTGAGCTAAGAAGGCGATGAAAACAACGATGAAAATGATAAAAAGAATTTTGAAAATAGCTTTTTAAAACAAGATAAAAGAAAACTCATGGCTACTAACTACTAAATGATCCACTAACCATGCTGACCTCTTCATGATAATTGCCTCACATTTTGATCCTCGGCCATCACTAATCCTTTGCTTCAAGAGACGATACAAAGCATGGCACATAGATGGTTCATCACAATCAAACATGCATCAAGATCAAGCTAATACAAACATTAACCCATCAACCATTAAAAGAAAGCATGAAATAAGAGATAGTTAGCAAGTTAGCAAGTTAGATGTTAGAACCCATCATCATGAGCCATCAATGGCTCTTGCAAGAACAAGGCCTTATAGAGGCTACCCGATTCATGTGGATTATCAAGTAAGTGGTTAGATGGTTAGTGGTTAGTAGTTAGATTGCCATGAGAAGAAAAGTTAGCAAAACATCATGTAGAAGATGAAGGAGATTACATTGGAGGAGAAAGGAGGCACCTTTACATAGACTGTCACCATCTATTACATCAATCCCTCTCTATCTCTCTCTATGAATCTCTCAGCCCTACTACAATGATCTAAAAAGAAATGAAAATACAAGAGAAATGAAGAGCACCTACTTACACTATACTAAACTTCTCCTAGAATCAGAACCTACTCCTAAAAATGAAAACTGCCTGCGTTTTGGCCACATACAGGGGTTTTTATAGGTATAGGAAGCCTCTGGAAGACGAGAAGTGGCCACGCGTCGAAAATCGACGAGTGGCTCCACAAAAGTGCAGTGGAAGCTCGGCATTTTCCGCGTTTCCTTGGCAAAACCAGGGAGTTAAATCCCTTGTTTTGGCGAGAAACATCTTCAGGCTTCGAGGACCTTCTTGGTATATTCCATTTTTGGTAGTTTTCACCGGATATTCGTCTGAGTGCGCAAGAGTCTGATTCGACGTATCTTCTAGATGATCCCTTACTTGGCCTCCAAGTAATGCGAATTTAATTACCCTAAATTGGGTTTAATTAAGCTCTTATTACTCCTTTGCCCTTGAACTTTGGATTTACCTATAATAAAGACCAAAACACGGTTTAGACCGACAATTTATTCATAAATCGGTGGGAAAATGTGATATAATAATGCATAATCGTAGACTAATTAGCGGTCGACCGACTGCAAGTCCCCCACTCTCGAGTGGGGGCGGTCGACCGGACGGTCGACCGTGGGCTAGGCACGGTCGACCGAGCGGTCGACCGGCCAGAGAGAAAAATTGCTCTCTGGATTTTGGCGGTCGACTGATTTTCCAACGGTCATTTTTTTGACCGTTGGCGGTCGACCGGGCCGGTCGACCGCCAGCCGCCATGGCTGACTTTTCAGCCAACGGTTAGTTTATTATATGGGCTTTAAATACCCCATCTCTTTAGGGTTTTTGTTAAGATTTTAAGAGACAAAAATCAGAGCTTCTTCAGGGTTTAATTCCAAGTTTTCAAAAGTGTTTTTGGGATTTAAACTTCACATTTGGTTTTGTGTTTTTAGGGTTTGAAAAAATCTAAGAAAATTTGGATTTGGGATATTTACTTAGTTCTTCATTTCTATCAATTACAAGTTGTTTTCCCAAGTACACTTCTTTGTGTTTTTGTTTCCAAACTCTTAGTTTTCCACACTTGAGCTATATCTCCTATCCTATTCTATAGGATCTTTATTTGTGAGAAAATTGTTTGTGGTTGACGAAACCACCAAGTTGTAAACCATTTCATTTGTTGTATCCCTCTTTGGTAGAGGTTGATTTGGGTTGTGATTAGCTCCCTCTTTGGTAGAGGTTGAGGTTGTGGTTTACTCCCTCTAGTGTGAGGTGGAGTTGGATTTGTATCCCTCAAGTGTTGAGGTGATTGGTTGTTTGGCTAAGGGCCTACCCCTCTTGTGTGAGGTGGTGTTTGTGTTGCCTCGGTGAAGGTTGTATTGGTTGGATTGGTAGAGTTCGGTACTCCGGTCATTGGTAGACCCTTTGTATTGCCTCGGTGAAGGTCGTATTAGTTGAGAGAGGAGTTCGGTACTCCTAGTGGATTGGAAATCCTTCTTGGTGAAGGCAGGGGCGTAGAGCTCGGTGCTCGAACCTCGAAACACATCTTGTTGTTTGTGTGTGATCCATTGACTATAAACTCTCTCTCTCTCTCTCTCTCTCTCTCTCTCTCTCTCTCTTTATTTGTGCATTGCTTTACTTTGTCATATCACATACATGCTTGTGTGTTTGTGTGCCTCACTTGTGCTTAACCACGAGAGCTTCATATAGCGTCTCAACTCTTATTCAGAGGAATCAAGAGGAGTTAGTCCAAAGCCCTTCATGGGGAATTCGGCTACACTCGTTGGTTGCACTAAGTGTTGTTGCAAATTAGTTTTAATTTTCGCATTTAGTTCATTAGATTAGCGGTACACCTATTCACCCCCCCTCTAGGTGTACTTTCATTAAGTTGATTCAAGTTGCAGTAGAATGAGGACTTAAATATTTAAAAATTATTCCTATACTTATTTCTAAATTCTGAAATGTTAGGCCTGAAAACTGTGCTCAAAATTGACCAACAGTCTAATTTTCTGGAGGCTGATTTTTAACATATTTTTAAAACGTGTTTTGTTGAATTTTAGGAGTCAATTATTCCTTTTAAACTTGGTAAAACTATACTAAGTTTTCTCTTCTAAAAACCTATATAAAGGGATATTTAGGGTTGAGTTTATTACAACAACAATTCTATTTGAAAAATCAAGTTTTGGGTTAGAGAAAGAGCTTTCAAGTTTCAGTTTTTTGCTTTTATTTTCAAAAATCAACTTTAAGTTTTTAGTTCTCAAAATCTCTCTTCTAATTTTATTCTCACTTACAAATTCTTGAGCTTAAAATTTATATTTTATTTTATAGGGTTTTATAAGAGAGTTTCAAGAGAAATTTTGTGGACTTTTGATCACCCAAAGATTGTTCCATTGTCGTTACGCTATCTCTGGACTAAAGGAGTGTATTGGGGAGTTGTGTATTCTAAGTGGTTGTAATTTCTTGATGTAAGGTCCCCTAGTGGAAGATCCTATAGTGGATTGGGAAATCCTTCACGGTAGTGAAGGTGGGGACGTAGAGCAGTGGCTCGAACCTCGAAATAAATCTTCTTGTTTGTGATTGCTTTCTTGTCTCTACTTATTTGCTTTCTATTCATTCATTATTGTCAATCTATACTCATGACAGCAAGATAGCAATTAAGCACCTCAATTCTTATCTAGAAGAATCACGAGGAGACGTTCAAAGCCCTTCACGGGGAATTCGGCTTCAAGTCTTATTTTGAGTGATCAGTTGCATCATCTCATTTTATATTGCATTGAATTTTTAATTGATTAGCAATACACCTATTCACCCCCCTCTAGGTGTAATTTCACTTTTTTTCTTTTAATTTACTATATGAAGATGAGCTTCATAGTTATTATGTTGCTTTGCAACTTCTTTATCATGAACTATTCTCCATAGCTAGGGCATTGACATAGGCGATTTATATGAAGATTTAGTTTTGCTTTTGTGTTAGTTTCTATTCTACTATTTTGTTTCTTAAGTTAGACTCTTATTCAAGTTAATTTTATTTTCCAGTTTTAATGTCTATCAGTTGACGTACGAACTATATTGATGGTTATGTGGCCGAAAGGAGATAACCTAGTAACACTTCATAAGATTAGAAACCTGCAATAGAAGCGTTAAGTAAGTCTTTCTTTCTAAGTTACTAAGATCAGTTAAAACGTTTTATTCTTTGTTTTAAAAAAAAGAGAAATGTTTAAGAGTTAGAAGAAGAAGATGACAGAGGAAGGAGGCGTTTTCAAAATAAGGGAAACTAAGTTACGAAAAATGAAAAGAGAAAGAATGAAGAAGTGTTGGTTTTTAGAAGTGACTCTAAACTAGGAAATGAAATGAAATAAAAACTAAAGAACACTTACCTCCTTGAAGCTTGCTTTACCTTAGATCAGTATTGATGTCTTACCTTGGCTTGAATGCGATCATAGAATGGCATGTAGGATCTTTCCTATTCCTAATCAATTTATCTAAAAAAAGTGTAAGAAGAAAAGAAAAGCAAAAAAGAAACTATTACACGCTTAGGAACAAATATCCATCACCATAAACCATCAGTGGCACTTGCAAGGGCAAGGCATATTCGAGGTAATTGGATTCATTTGAATAATACAATCAAGCAAGGAAGGTAAATTAAAAGAAAAATAAAAAGGAAAACTTTCGATTAAATAGAAAAAATGATGAAAGAAAAGACAAAGAATAATATTGGTGTCACTCTTAATACAACTCTTCCTCTCCTCTCGTGAATCTCTTCTCTAGCCTAAGCTTACATAAAAATAGAAACTTAAATAAATAAAAATAAAAGCTAAGTTAAAACTAAATAAAACGTCTAATCTAAACTCCTTGCTGGGGTGATGCCCCTTTGCCTTCAAAGTGTGCAGTTATAGTTGAAATGGAGAGGTGAGGTGTGCACGAAGATAGGGGAAGCAAAGGCTCCCCTAACAACTTTAACAATACCATGAAAACATGGCTTTGGCCGCATATTTGTGGCTAGTATCTGGCCACGGGGCCAAATTCGGGGGGCCGTGGTCTGTTGATTGTAGATACACTTTTATCTCCAAATAGGTTTTCAGTTTGGGATGTGGATTTAATGTTATCTTTGTTGATTCTTCAGCGAACCAAATGGATCTGTAGAAATCAAAATTTAATGATTTTGATTTGATATAATCTTCTCTGATTTTCTCTGATCTACACTTATCCCCTTAAATTTTCTGTCCCAATCCTTAATTTTTATTTAAACTCATTTAAATTTGAATTTAAGTGGGCTTTTGGGCTCGTTTTTCTCTCCTTTTTCATTAAATAAAGCTTCACAAATTTAGACAATAATTAGGATTAAACTGCAGAGTTTATTATGAAATAAATGTGAAAATGTGACAATAAATGATATGATATTAGTGACCGATCAAACACCCGTGTGGTGCCGGCCAACCTCGGGCATAAGAATGAGTATTCTCGTTGAAAGAAAGCAAAGACATTGCTTCTGTGTCGTATTTTTGGTGTAATCAATAGCGAACTCCTTCCCCATTGGAGAAGAAGTAATATTAATACCTAATTGAGCTATGTTTTTTATGGTAATCAGAAGTGAACCCCTTCCCCGTTGGATAAGAAGCAATATTAATACCTGACTGAGTTGTTGATGCACACACAGGTTTTTGAATCTATGTAACTGCGTGTTTGGCACGTTGTGATTTCCTTGTAACTGTCCAGATCACGCCCGTTGATTGTTGATATTGTTATGCAGAGATATCCACCACTATCTATAACATCCCACATTGATGTAGGAGCATTATAACGTCTCAACATGGAGATGATCTGACAGCTAACTGAATCGCAGGGATCAAGCCGCTAAGCTGCAACCAACATAGAAGTGACGGCCTTTACGAAGAGCTTTCGCTTCAGAGGCTGGGGCCTCTGTACTACGGAATGGCTCTAAATTGGTCGAGAGTCCAAGAGAGTGACTCCATACTGAATACGGCCTTAGGATGGAATCGTGAGAATTTCCTCATGTGTCCATGTTAGACTTAATAGAGGAGCCATTGACCACTCATGGTATATTTTGGTAGCAGAACATGTGTCATTATCTCGAGATAAGTTGAAAACTAACCACTATAAATATCCTTGCTTTCCTCCTTCCCAGAGTCAGCGAATGGGTAGGGGGGAAGCGAAACTGATTTGGGTTTCTGACCTAAATTTCACATCTTTTAGCTCAGGGATGTTGTGAATTGTCTATTGGCCTAATGGTACAATCACACTTATGTTTTGATGATTACAAAATCATGTAGTTATAAGGTACTAATCAATTTTAAGTGTTTACAAGTTTACAAGGTTCAAGATTAAAGATTTCGTTTGATTCTTTCTCAAAAGGAAGGCAATGAAGTGTTCAAGATGATTCAAGCATGGGATTCAAGGTTAGAAACTCAAAGCATGGATTTTTTATGAAGCTCACTTGATGAAGACTTGAAAACATGTGCAATCCTTGTAAGAAAATAAAATGTTTAAATTTAAATTGATTCATTGATGCTCAAGATAGTTCACACACACACACACAAAAATGTTTTTCAACAAGTTTATATATACATGTTTTTGATCCATTTCTACCATGATTTTTATCTCACGTGTCTTCATGTTTATCATGGTTTAAATGATTATCAAAAAATTTCCTATATATATATATATATATATATATATATATATATTATTTCAAAAATCTAAAGCATATCTAAATTCAATTTTTGGATTTTTTTGGCTTGGCCCAGTCGATCGCCCGGTCGATCGCCAGAGCTTGCTATGAGTTTTGCACATAGCTCGATCTGCACACAGATACTCATGTATTTGTGCACAGGATTTCAGCTATCTGCCCGATCAACTGACACTCTTGAACTCACTAGCCGTTAGAGTTGGTATACCGACCGGTCGACTGGTTTTGCCCAACTCCAATGTCAGGAGTATCTGTATCTGATTTTGGGTCGACTGCCTGGTCGACCGCTTGCAACGGCTACTTTGAATAGCCATGGACGATCGACCGAAAGTCAGCCCAGACAGGCAAATTAACTAGTTTTGATTTAATCCAGTTTTTTCTTTTTCCAAACAGGCATTTTTCACTTTATTAAGATTTTAAAATCTATTTTTTGCCCAGATGAATCCTCTAATGATATTTACCTATTGCCTTAAAAAGGAATCATTGGGATGGCTTCAAAAAATTAATCAATTGTTTTATTAAGAAAAATCAAGAAAAATATAGAGAAAAGCTTTGAAAAATTTCAAGTTTCAAGAGCTTCCAATCCAAATCATTTTTCAAGTTTTAGGCTCTCAATTTCTATCTTTTCAACTGATTTTTTTCTCATATAAACTTCTTCAGCCTCAAATTTCATCTCTAAATTCTAGAAAGTTGTAAAGGGAGAGTTTATGATCTTTATAGTCACTAAGTGATTATATTCTTTATTGGTTCTGTGCTCACCTTTTGGGAGAGGTTTGCAGATTGGAGTGCGTGTTCCAGGTCTTGTATAGACTATTGTTGTTGTGGTTCCTTTGTGAAAATCATAAGTGGATAGTGAAAATTCTTCATGCGGTGAAGCTGGGACATAGTGCGAGTTACTGGAACCTCGAAACAAATTTTTTTGTGTTTCCTATTGTCATTTCTCTCAATCTTGCTCATACTCTATTGCTTACACTTTTTTTTGTTGCTTTCATTGAGCTTTATTCTACTTGCTCTATATTGCATGCATCATTCATACTTGTCAGTTTTTCTCATTTAAATAAGAAGGCAATTGTGCACGTCAACTCTTAATCTAGAGGAATTAAGAGGAGAAGTACTAGATCCCTTCATATGGAATTCGATGTCAATTCTTGTTTTCGAGTTGATCGTTTTTATTGTTCATTTTAAATTGTTGCATTTTCATATTAGATTAGCATATCACCATTCACCCTCTCTAGGTGACTTCAATTGATATCAAAGTTTGGACTCTAATTTTTGGGTTTAACTACCTTAAAGAGACCCTCTTTAGCTAATCATTCATTTGCATCATTTATTTGCTTCACACACTAGTATTCATGACTGAAGGTATTAAGACTCCACCCAAGTTTGATAGACTTAACTTTCATATATGAAAAAGTTAAGATGACTGTGTTTTTGCAATCCCTAGGAAGCAGATTTCAAAGATGGTGATCAAACCTTTTATGTTTCCCGAGGATGACGAAAATGTAGGCTGTCTAAAAGTCATTGAAGATAAGTCATCAAAAGCAGAGTCCCAAATTCCAGATGCAGGGCTAATCATAGCCATCACTACAGCACCAAGGCGCGTGGGTCGAAACCCGCGTCTCAGCCAGTACTGCAACATCAAGGCGCGTGGGTCGACACCCGCGTCTCAGCACCAAGGCGCGAGGCTCGAAACCCGCGTCTCAGCATCAAGGCGCGAGGCTCGTGTAACGCCCCGATCCGGCGGGTACGGAGACGTTACTGCAACGTATATACGCAGGTCATAAATACCCTTACTTATATACGCTAAGCATCAGTACAGGCAAGAATCACAGTACCACAATACGTAGTATTTATACACATTCCAACATGAGGAGTACAATTTACAAAGTTATCACCGAGTGTGATATACTATTACATATATCTTATATCACAGCTGGGTACAAAAGTAAAATTTACAATATGAATACAAGATGCTCACGAGCTGAAGGAAAATCCCGCGAGCTACAAGGAAAAGTTGGGTACTAAAGGTACCGAGACTAGTCAGCCTATGCTGAGAAGAAAGCTTGATCTTCGGTGGAAGGCTCCACTTCACTCCAAGCTTCGGAACCTGAACATACAAATTCAAGGGAGTCAGAACCTCCCAAACAAATGTCCAGGTTACAGCCAAGTGGCATAAGAGGTAAGAGTATGAGAGTTGATATAGCATTATGAATAAGAAGCATGTAAAGGAGACACAATGTGCTATAACTGGCAAACTCGAAGGAATTGTTATTAGCACTTTTAACTGCTAAATCTTATTACTCATCTTATTCATATGTCTAGGTATGTGCCATAACGTCCTACTTCACATACATCCACATCTGAGTAAGTTGAGGCTGTTATTGGAAACCAGCGGGGGTATCAACGAACAATGTTTACAGTGGGTCCCGTACATGCCCGGGACCACGGTCCAGGACGTTCCATTGCTGGTATATGGAACCGGCCGCAAGGCCTACAGGAGGGTCTTATAGAATGCCCTTATCAAGATGGTACCAGGAAGGAGGGAGCCAGCTCTCCCCTCGGTCGCCTGGAGGCCCACAGGTCAGACCGGAAGTTTTAGTCGCACAACATGCCTAATACCACTGTAAACACGAACATGGATTGATAGCCGCGAGTTTCCCCCGACCCGATGCAAGTTGTTCCTTTTATAATTTATTATGTATTTATCAGATTCCGGGAATGAGCAAAACAAGTCAGGAATACATGTATCTCAAGAGTACAGTATGTACTATAATATATTCAGTAGAAATCAAGATGCCAGGTCATCATTCCCGTGGTCGTGATAATTATAAGAGTCAAGTGTATCATGCCGTGTGTCAAGTGATAGCATGACAAGAGGGTGATATTCGTCCAGTGACAAGTCATGTAGTAACAAGGGGCAATTATCAGGTAGTAGTATGTCGGGTGTCAGGTGATAACATATCAGTTGATAAGTGATACAACCAAGTGGAGCTGAGTATGCTGGAGACACAGGTAGCGAACAGAGTTTAGACACTAATACGCTTGGCGAGGTTACCGGGACGACTCGTTTTTAGAATACGAGTGGAAGGTCCGGTATCAACTTGCCTGGACGGATTTAGTGAATAAAGCGCTGAGCGCTAAGTATGCTAACCAGATGGAGCTGAGAAACCTGACGGTCCCAATCACCTCTCTTTCGAGATAGTGAGAGACCGAAGGCTGAACTGAGAAACCTGACGGTCCCAATCACCTCTCTTTCAAGATGGTGAGAGACCGGAGGCTGAATGGTCGCACGAGTTGTTCTATCCTGTTACAAGCATTACAGTATATCAGTCCGGGACATATTCACAGATTACAACACACACACCTGTACAACCACATCGCACTGCTACCACGGACAACATAATAATGATTTTAATACAAGTCTATTTTCTGGCGAGGAAAATCACTCGCCTAAAACGCTACTTTTGAAGCTTTGCGCGTCCGATTCCCCGGGAGAGGAAAATACCAAGTGAGTAAAGGAAAGGGGGCTTGGCCTTTGGGTGGCCGCCGGCCCTAGGGTGGTGCGCCACCCCTTGGTGGTGGCCTAGGGAGTGGCCGGTCCCAAGGAGAGGGAGGAGGAGAGGAAAGGGAAGGTGATTTTGTTGGTGGTGGTGGTATTTGGTAAAAAGATGGATTTTTGTGGAGTAATAAAAGAAAGTAAAGGAAGTAGTGGAGATGAAAGTGGTGTTGTGATGGTGAACTTGATGGTGGAAGTGAAGATGGTGGTGAAATTAGTAGAGATGATGGTGATGAAAAAGGTTATAAAAAGATAGTGGCGGTGTCGTTAGTGTTGTCGTTGTAATCGTCACCGGAATGATTACCGGAATAATCGTAAACGATTACCGGAATAATCACCGGAGATGTTATCGACGAAGAAGAGCTCGGACCCAATCCAAAGGAGGTGGCTGGCCCTTAGAGAAGATGATGGGGTGGTGGTTTGTGGAGAGGTTTTGTTGTAGTGGTAGTTTTGGAAAAGGTAAAGGAGAAGGTGGAGACTTTGGTGGAGTTTTTGGAGTTGTGGTAGTTTAAATGGAGATGGAGGAGGAAGAAGATGAAGGTAGGAAGTTAGAGAAGTTGTAGTGGTGGTGGTTGTGGTGGAGATGAAGGAGGAGTTGATGGTGGTTAAGGTGTTGGTGAAGAGAAAAAAATGAAGTGAAATGAAGAAGGAAAGGTTTATATAGGAATTGGATTTGTGAAGGTGATGTAAAAGAATTTAGGGAGGGGGTTTTTTGTAAAAATGGAGAGGTGAGGTGTCTCTTGGCCGGCCATGGTGATGGGAGAGGGATTTGAGTGGTTTGGGATATTTTGGAGAAGATATTTTTGGTGGAAGGAGAAGATATTTTTGGTGGAAAGTTGTAGAAAGTATTGGAAGAATGGAGAATTTGGTGGAAGGAAAAGGAAAGAAGGAAAAAGGAAAAAGGAAAAGAAAATGAAAAAAGGAAGATATTCTCTTGGAAGAAAAAGTGAAAATAATTAGAGTGGCGGATTCCCGGGATTCGGTTGCGGATGCGGAAAACTTTTGGAAAAATACCGAAATCGTCCGAAAATCAAGTATCTCAGAACGACCCGTAAAAATTCTCAAAAATCAAGAATATTATTCTAAGAATCATGGTGAAATTTGTTTCAAGAAATTCTTTATAGTTTTTAAATTAAAAATCCTGGAATTGGCCGCTAATATCGGTCGACGCCAAATCCGGCAGAAATCTGTTAAATTTTAAAAATTCCCAAAAAAGAATTAAGGTAGTAAATATTATTCTAAGTAGATATGTGAAAGCGGTTTCTCAAAATTTGACCCCAGTTGTAAATTAAAAATTCAGGAATAAACCAGCGGTACCGATTAATCCCGATTTTTAGGGTATAAAAAAATAATTCAGAAAAAATCTGAAAAATCATGAAAAATCTAGAATATTGGGAAATAGTGTTTAAAACTAAAATTGACCCAATCAGATTACCAGAGAGATCAGATAATGTAGTATTACCATTGTACGAGAAATTAATAAGAGAAAATAATAAATAAAAATAACAAAGTGTTTAACAAATCATGATACGCATCTGAGTACGTATTCTGAGGATGGGGTGTTACAATCCATCCACCTTGCAAAAAATTTCGTCCTCGAAATTTCAGGAAGGGGAATATGACGGTAGAGAAGAATAGGAAGAAAGAATTTTACCAACTAAGATGTAAATAGTTGAGGGTAACGCTCACGAATAACATCCTCTCGTTCCCACGTGGCCTCCCCTGGAACATGCCTATTCCAAGAAACCAATACTAACGGTATAGCCTTATTCTTCAGAGTCTTGATACTTTTGTCCAGAATGGCCATCGGTTGTTCTTTATAGGACAGATCTAGTTGTAGTTCCAATTCAGAGTGATTTAGAATATGACTTTCATCCTTGACATACTTCCGTAGCTGTGATATATGAAAGACATTATGAATTCCTTCCAATGACGGTGGTAATGCCAATCGGTAAGCTACATCTCCCACGCGATCCAAAATCTCGAATGGGCCGATATATCTCGGACTAAGTTTCCCGCGAGTACCGAATCGGATTACCCCTTTTGTTGGTGATATCTTTAAAAATACATGATCACCTGTTCTAAATTCCAATGGTCTTCTATTAATGTCTGCCCAACTCTTCTGCCGGTTCTGCGCTGCACGGAGATGATCCCTGATAATTCTGACTTTATCTGTTGTCTGAACTAGTATATCTGGCCCAAAAGTCTTCTCTCACCGACTTCGTCCCAACATAACGGTGACCTACATTTTTTGCCATACAAAGCTTCAAATGGAGCCATCTTGATACTGGCCTGATAGCTGTTATTATAAGAGAATTCGGCCAAATGAAGATAGTCTTCCCATGACCCTTTGAATTCAATCATGCAGGCTCGCAGCATGTCTTCAAGAATTTGGATAGTTCGTTCAGATTGTCCGTCTGTCTGAGGGTGATATGAAGTGCTGAATTTCAGACGAGTTCCTAGGCTTTCTTGGAGGCTTTCCCAGAAATGTGATCGGAATCTTGTGTCTCTATCCGATACGATGCTAACCGGAACTCCATGCAGACGAACTATTTCCTTCATATATTTATCTGCCAGAACTTCTGTTGTTTGGCCTACTCTGAATGGTATGAAGTGAGCTGATTTTGTGAGGCGATCGATGATTACCCATATTGCATTATTACCCTTAGGACTACGGGGTAGAGCCGTAATAAAATCCATGGTGATATGTTCCCATTTCCATTCAGGTATCGGTAAGGGTTGTAGAAGTCCAGCCGTTCTCTGGTGTTCTATCTTTATCTGTTGGCAAACCAAGCACTTGGCCACATACTGGGCTATCTCCCTCTTCATAGCATTCCACCAAAACTGCTGCTTTATGTCTTGATACATTTTAGTTCCCCCTGGGTGTATGGAATAAGCCGAACTGTGTGCCTCTGCCAGAATTTTCTGTCGAACTTCTCCTTGGGGAACACAAATTCTGTTACCAAAATAAAGTGCATCATCTGAATGAATACGGATATCAGTTCTTAATCCCGCCTCTACTTGAGCTCTGAATTTCTGTAATCGGGGGTCTTCCTTTTGAGCTTCTTTATTCTCATTCATCAGGGTTGATTGAATCTGAAAAGTCATTAACTGTCCTGTTTTATCAGTTCCTCGTACTAGTATTAAGTCCAATTTTGTGATGTCCCGAATCAACTCCTTCTGTTGAGTGAGTTGTACTAGCATTTTATTTTCTGGCTTCCTGCTCAATGCATCTGGTACTGTATTGACCTTGCCAGGATGATATTGTAAGTCTATATCATAGTCCGCCATCAATTCAAGCCACCGTCTCTGTCTCATGTTTAATTCTTTCTGCGTGAAAATATACTTAAGACTCTTGTGATCAGTATAGATTAACACCTTGTCTCCCAGAAGATAATGCCTCCAGATCTTCAATGCGAATATTACTGCTGCCAGCTCTAAGTCATGAGTTGGGTAATTTCTCTCATGTGGTTTCAATTGCCTGGATGCATAAGCTATGACATGATCATGTTGCATTAATACACACCCCAGGCCTTTTTCGAATGCATCACTGTATATAACCATTCCTCCTCTTCCTGAGGGAGTCTTCAAGACTGGAGCTGTAATGAGCCTTTTCTTTAATTGTTCAAATGCTGCAGTACATTCCTCTGTCCATATATACTTTTCTCCTTTTCGGGTGAGCTTTGTTAACGGGGCTGCGATCTTAGAGAAATCTTGGACAAAACGTCGGTAATATCAAGCTAATCCAATAAAACTCTTAATATCTGTTACTGTTTTTAGAATTGGCCAGTCCTTTACTGCCTGGATTTTGCTGGGGTCAACTGAAATTCCTTCTTCTGAAATCATATGTCCAAGGAAAGCTATACAACCTAACCAGAATTCACACTTGCTCCGCTTAGCATGAAGTTGTTCCTGCTGGAGAGTCTGTAATACTATCCTCAAGTGTTCTGCATGCTCCCTGTCATTCTTGGAATAGATTAAGATATCATCTATAAATACAACGACAAATTGATCCAAATATGGTGAGAACACTCTGTTCATCAAATCCATAAAGACTGCAGGGGCATTAGTGACTCCGAAGGGCATGACTAGAAACTCGTAATGGCCATAACGAGTCCTGAATGCTGTCTTTGGAATATCTTCTTTCTTTACTTTTAGCTGATGATAACCCGATTGTAAATCTAATTTAGAAAATACTCGGGCTCCATGCAGTTGGTCAAAAAGATCATCAATTCTTGGTAAGGGATACTTATTCTTGATGGTAACTTTGTTCAATTCTCTATAGTCTATACATAACCGTTTACCACCATCCTTTTTGTTTGCCAATAGCACTGGAGCTCCCCTTGGTGAAGTACTCGGCCTAATCAACCCCTTATCAGAGTATTCTTGTAGCTGTTTCTTTAGAATCTCTAACTCAATGGGTGCCATTCTGTACGGAGCTTTGGATATTGGAACTGTGCCTGGAATAGTATCAATGGAGAACTCAACCATTCTGTCAGGTGGGAGTCCTGAGATTTCAGCAAACACTTCTGGGAATTCATCCCAAACCGGTACTTCCTTCTTCTGGATCTCGGTAGTAGTCATCTGAATCTTTCTCTTGACATACTTAAGTTCCCCGTCAAATTGAAATTCAGGCTGAAGTGGAATTCTGAAATTAATTTTCTTATTTCGACAATCAATAACAGCATAGTATTTGCTGAGCCAGGTCATGCCTAAGATTACGTCGTACCCTTTGGTATCTAGTACGAGCATATCTATGGCCAATGTTTTGTTACATATTTCTACAGGGCAATTGATACAAATTTTAGAGGAGATGACTACTCCATTCCCTGTGCTAATCTCCCATTGGTGGTCTAAGATTTAACAGGTATACAATGCAAGGCAATGAAATGATCTGATATGTAACAATGAGAAGCACCCGAATCAAAGAGGGCTAGAACAGGTTTTGAGTGTACCCTGATCTTACCTGTTACCACCTCTTCAGAAGTCTCGGCCTCTTCCGCCGTCAAGTTGTAAGCTTGTCCCTTTCCGCGACCAGCTGTAGTCCTAACTCCCCTTTGGACTGGGCGGATCACTTGCTGTCGGGGAGGGGGAGGGGCCCTTCTAGCCATTGGTCCCTGGTTCCTCTGTCCATTTGGTATTGGAGGTACTGGCAAGGCTTGGTTCACTATTCCTGTCCTTTTATGGGGACAGCCTTCTATTGTATGGTCACTGGAACCACATACCAGGCATAATCCATTTGCCCTACGGCACTCCTGCTGCGTGTGGCCTGTCCTCTGGCAATAAGCACATATAGGAAGTGGTTGAGTTATCTGAAGAGGGGCTGATCGAAATGGTCTTCTCATTGTCGGAACTTTTGTAGCTCTGAATGGACCTCCTCTCCCCATTTGTGGAAGTGGCCTCTTCATGGCCTGATTCCTTATCAGGTTAAGTTTCTTTTTCTCCAGTCCTCGCTCCACCTCCCTAGCTATAGTGAGGACCTGGGCATATGTTTTCAGCTGTTGAGGAATCAAAAGGACTTGAATATCCATTTGTAAGCCTTGTTGGAATCTACTTGCCCGCTTCTCTTCGTCTGTCACCATATATGAAGCAAATCGGCTAAGCCTTAAGAACACAGCGGCATACTCATCCACAGACCGGTTCCATTGCTGAAGTCGGATGAACTGTTCTTCCATCTCTCTTTGAGCTGTGGTAGGGAAGAATCTATTATAAAAGCTCTTAGAAAACTGGTCCCAAGTGATGGGTTTCTCTAGTCTTGCTTCTTCAGCTAGCCACCAGGTCGTGGCCACATCTTTTAGTTGAATCTTGGCAACCTCTACCTGATTTTCTTTTGGGACCCGGGCTGCGTTCAAGAGATCTGTGGTGTCGATCAGCCATTGTTCGGCATCTAGTGGTCTCTCTCCTCCTGTGAATATTGCCGGCTGCAACCGCCTGAAGTCTGATACATTCCCCGGCCTTTGTTCCTTAGGAGTTGTTAATCCTTGCCGAAGGAGTTCTGTCCGCTGTTGTTGATTTTCCATCATATTCTGGATAACCCTCAGAATATCAGCATTCTCTCCCGTGGGTCCATTTGGTAATTGTCCGGAGCTGTTACGACCCGTCCTTCTATCCATCGTTATGTTGGTAAAAGATGACTGAAAACTGGAAAGATAGAAGGATTTTAGGACATAGAGGAAGGAGTCAAGGAGGAATAGATAACTTCGTACATTGTAGCTGGATTGTATAACCGAGACTCATGCATAGCAATTGCAAATTAATATTCCGTTAATTTGCTGCTTGATTGTACTGTAGGTGTGAGAGCCTAGGCTCTGATACCAACCTGTAACGCCCCGATCCGGCGGGTACGGAGACGTTACTGCAACGTATATACGCAGGTCATAAATACCCTTACTTATATACGCTAAGCATCAGTACAGGCAAGAATCACAGTACCACAATACGTAGTATTTATACACATTCCAACATGAGGAGTACAATTTACAAAGTTATCACCGAGTGTGATATACTATTACATATATCTTATATCACAGCTGGGTACAAAAGTAAAATTTACAATATGAATACAAGATGCTCACGAGCTGAAGGAAAATCCCGCGAGCTACAAGGAAAAGTTGGGTAGTAAAGGTACCGAGACTAGTCAGCCTATGCTGAGAAGAAAGCTTGATCTTCGGTGGAAGGCTCCACTTCACTCCAAGCTTCGGAACCTGAACATACAAATTCAAGGGAGTCAGAGCCTCCCAAACAAATGTCCAGGTTACAGCCAAGTGGCATAAGAGGTAAGAGTATGAGAGTTGATATAGCATTATGAATAAGAAGCATGTAAAGGAGACACAATGTGCTATAACTGGCAAACTCGAAGGAATTGTTATTAGCACTTTTAACTGCTAAATCTTATTACTCATCTTACTCATATGTCTAGGTATGTGCCATAGCGTCCTACTTCACATACATCCACATCTGAGTAAGTTGAGGCTGTTATTGGAAACCAGCGGGGGTATCAACGAACAATGTTTACAGTGGGTCCCGTACATGCCCGGGACCACGGTCCAGGACGTTCCATTGCTGGTATATGGAACCGGCAGCAAGGCCTATAGGAGGGTCTTATAGAATGCCCTTATCAAGATGGTACCAGGAAGGAGGGAGCCAGCTCTCCCCTCGGTCGCCTGGAGGCCCACAGGTCAGACCGGAAGTTTTAGTTACACAACATGCCTAATACCACTGTAAACACGAACATGGATTGATAGCCGTGAGTTTCCCCTGACCCGATGCAAGTTGTTCCTTTTTATAATTTATTATGTATTTATCAGATTCCGGGAATGAGCAGAACAAGTCAGGAATACATGTATCTCAGGAGTACAGTATGTACTATAATATATTCAGTAGAAATCAAGATGTCAGGTCATCATTCCCGTGGTCGTGATAATTATAAGAGTCAAGTGTATCAGGCCGGGTGTCAAGTGATAGCATGACAAGAGGGTGATATTCGTCCAGTGACAAGTCATGTAGTAACAAGGGGCAATTATCAGGTAGTAGTATGTCGGGTGTCAGGTGATAACATATCGGTTGATAAGTGATACAACCAAGTGGAGCTGAGTATGCTGGAGGCACAAGTAGCGAACAGAGTTTAGACACTAATACACTTGGCGAGGTTATCGGGACGACTCGTTTTTAAAATACGAGTGGAAGGTCCGGTAGCAACTTGCCTGGACGGATTTAGTGAATAAAGCGCTGAGCGCTAAGTATGCTAACCAGATGGAGCTGAGAAACCTGACGGTCCCAATCACCTCTCTTTCGAGATAGTGAGAGACCAGAGGCTGAACTGAGAAACCTGACGGTCCTAATCACCTCTCTTTCAAGATGGTGAGAGACCGGAGGCTGAATGGTCGCACGAGTTGTTCTTTCCTATTACAAGCATTACAGTATATCAGTCTGGGACATATTCACAGATTACAACACACACACCTGTACAACCACATCGCACTGCTACCATGGACAACATAATAATGATTTTAATACAAGTCTATTTTCTGGCGAGGAAAATCACTTGCCTAAAACGCTACTTTTGAAGCTTTGCGCGTCCGATTCCCGGGAGAGGAAAATACCAAGTGAGTAAAGGAAAAGGGGCTTGGCCTTTGGGTGGCCGCCGGCCCTAGGGTGGTGCGCCACCCCTTGGTGGTGGCCTAGGGAGTGGCCGGCCCCAAGGAGAGGGAGGAGGAGAGGAAAGGGAAGGTGATTTTGTTGGTGGTGGTGGTTTTTGGTAAAAAGATGGATTTTGTGGAGTAATAAAAGAAAGTAAAGATAGTAGTGGAGATGAAAGTGGTGTTGTGATGGTGAACTTGATGGTGGAAGTGAAGATGGTGGTGAAATTAGTAGAGATGATGGTGATGAAAAGGTTATAAAAAGATAGTGGCGGTGTCGTTAGTGTTGTCGTTGTAATCGTCACCGGAATGATTACCGGAATAATCATAAACGATTACCGGAATAATCACCGGAGATGTTATCGACGAAGAAGAGCTCGGCCCCAATCCAAAGGAGGTGGCCGGACCTTAGAGAAGATGATGGGGTGGTGGTTTGTGGAGAGGTTTTGTTGTAGTGGTAGTTTTGGAAAAGGTAAAGGAGAAGGTGGAGACTTTGGTGGAGTTTTTGGAGTTGTGGTAGTTTAAATGGAGATGGAGGAGGAAGAAGATGTAGGTAGGAAGTTAGAGAAGTTGTAGTGGTGGTGGTTGTGGTGGAGATGAAGGAGGAGTTGATGGTGGTTAAGGTGTTGGTGAAGAGAAAAAATGAAGTGAAATGAAGAAGGAAAGGTTTAGGTTTATATAGGAATTGGATTTGTGAAGGTGATGTAAAAGAGTTTAGGGAGTGGGTTTTTTGTAAAAATGGAGAGGTGAGGTGTCTCTTGGCCGGCCATGGTGATGGGAGAGGGATTTGAGTGGTTTGGGATATTTTGGAGAAGATATTTTGGTGGAAGGAGAAGATATTTTTGGTGGAAAGTTGTAGAAAGTATTGGAAGAATGGAGAATTTGGTGGAAGGAAAAGGAAAGAAGGAAAAAGGAAAAAGGAAAGAAAATGAAAAAAGGAAGATATTCTCTTGGAAGAAAAAGTGAAAATAATTAGAGTGGCGGATTCCCGGGATTCGGTTGCGGATGCGGAAAACTTTTGGAAAAATACCGAAATCGTCCGAAAATCAAGTATCTCAGAACGACCCGTAAAAATTCTCAAAAATCAAGAATATTATTCTAAGAATCATGGTGAAATTCGTTTTGAGAAATTCTTTATAGTTTTTAAATTAAAAAATCTTGAAATGGCCACTAATATCGGTCGACGCCAAATCCGGCAGAAATCTGTTAAATTTTAAAAATTCCCAAAAAAATAATTAAGGTAGTAAATATTATTCTAAGTAGATATGTGAAAGCGGTTTCTCAAAATTTGATCCCAGTTGTAAATTAAAAATTCAGGAATAAACCAGCGGTACCGATTAATCCCGATTTTTAGGGTATAAAAAAAAATAATTCAGAAAAAATCTGAAAAATCATGAAAAATCTAGAATATTGGAAAATAGTGTTTAAAACTAAAATTGACCCAATCGGATTACCAGAGAGATCAGATAATGTAGTATTACCATTGTACGAGAAATAAATAAGAGAAAATAATAAATAAAAATAACAAAGTGTTTAACAAATCAGGATACGCATCTGAGTACGTATTCTGAGGATGGGGTGTTACAGCTCGACACCTGCGCCTCAGCACCAAGGCGCGAGGCTCAAAACCCGCATCTCAACATCAAGGCGCGAGGCTCGACACCCGCGTCTCAGCACCAAGGCACGAGGCTCGAAACTCGCGTCTCAACATCAAGGCATGAGGCTCGACACCCGCGTCTCAGCACCAAGACGCGTGAGTCGAAACCCGCGTCTCAGCATCAAGGCGCGAGGCTCGACACCCGCGTCTCAGCGTCAAGGACGCATGGGTCGAAACCCGCGTCTCAGTTATAACTGCCCTTGTTATGGGGCCAGTCACTGCCTACATAACGGGGAAGTTAACCCTCATTGTGGAGTATTTTTAGGGGCACGTTCGCCCCTGAAACCTCTATAAATAGCCCCGTTGCTATAGAAGAAAGGAGGGATACGACAGGCAGAGAGGGCACGGAGGGTCGGTCAATCAGATCAGAGAGATCAAGGAGAAGAGCTTGACTTGAGAGCCTCCACAGAGAAGGAAAGAGAGTCCAACTCTTCAAGTAACTTGCTGCGTACAAATTAACCTTTGCCTACAATCTCTTTGAGATTTCTGGCCGACAGAGCTGCGTTACTCTGTCTGCCATCCTAAGAGAAGATCCCCAAAGTTCTTGACGTTCACCCAGTCAACGGAAAATAAGATTCACTTTCCATCGCCACCTGAAGAACCCAGCACTAAACAAGGGAAGATTCAAGACTCAACATCTCCCCTCCCTTGTAGTCGGAGCATTAGTTTGTTGTAAACTTTCAATTGATTCAAGGAAATCTTTACACGAACCAACTCTCCGTACCGTACAAGAGATGGTGACTCCCGCTGGGGATTACTTTCGTTACTGACGAGCAAGTGGTGGCGCAAGGTGACGTCCTCTACAAGGGGAAAACGGTCGAATCACTCGTCGTGGAATTTGACTAGGCGAAGTATGAAGAGTTCCTCTCTTCCAGCTCCAGGAGCCCAAAGGCCCGCGTCTGCCGCAGGGTCTCTACGGGGACTTGCCCCAAAATCCGTTCTGAGATTCTCTCAGGCACAGCTGCTGTGAAGGATGTCGTGGCTAATCGCGCCATGCGTGACACCCGTGCCAACGTCTCTCAGGAGACCCGCGTGATCAAATTCTCTGGTGTCCAGCCAATCCACCCTCTCCCTCAGCACCAGGTCGTCGTTGGTTTCTCTCGACCTCCACGACGCAACCGGAACGCTGAACGTCGACAGAGGAGGCGTGCGCGTCAACTCAAAGTTGGAACAACTGATCGTCCAACTGAGGTATGACGCAAGGATCAAACCGGTGTCTCTATTGCACCACATCCCGCACGCGAAATCCGCGTTTGGCAGCCCAAACGTGAGGTTCACCAAGTTGGATCCTCTGAGGCCCCACTCCCCAGACGCCAAGGCGAAACTCACGCACCTTGTCAAGTACAAGGAGCACGCACCTCTAGGCATGGGGCCCAGCAGCCCTGCATCTCTGCCCCGACGCAATAATCAGCAGCACGATAATCGCGTCTCTTCTCAGCAGAGACGCCAGACGCGCGTCCTGAAGTCACGGCGCGAGAACCGCGTCTCTTAACCCCGTGTCCTGGCTGTACAGAGTAAGGATACCTCCCGCCCTCGACATTGCGAGGCTAATCTCTTTGATCCTCCTCCCACGGATCTAAGGGATTACTTGACGAAGAAGAGAAGTGCTAATCGGATCACTTCCTCGTGCTGCTGTGGACGGCTTATTACAATGCTCTCCGAGTGCTGTTGCAGTCCAGGTGCAAACAAGCAGTCTTTAGTCAGACAGCTGACCCTGATTCCCCGATCAGCTAAAAGAAATCGTTCCCATAGGAGGAGGGTCTTCTCTGACACTGATTCGTGATCAGCAAGAATCTATCGACTCCCTCAAGCAGATGCTCGCACAGTTGCTTGAAGACAAGAGGAAGTCAGCTGACAAAGCCTCCTCTAAAAAGTCTAAGGGCAAGCGAAAAGAGGGAGAAAGCTCATCTTCTGTACATCTTGAGGAGAAAGAGCAGCCTACTTTGGGTACGTCCAAATCCTCGTCGCAAGGAAAAGACGACCGAGACCAGGAAAAGGTTAATTCTAAAAGAATAAATCAATTGGAGCAACGTCTTGAGGCCCTTACCAACCGGAAAGGCCTCCAAGAAGCCGGAGTGGTCCGACCATATCCGGCCGAATGGGACCTGGTTCCATACCCTCACAAGTTCAAGGCTCCAACTCTCCAAGCATTCAATGGGAAAGGTTCACCGAACCAACATATCTACTACTTTAAATCCCAAATAGGGAACGTGGTAGATAACGATGCCATCTTGGCATGTTTGTTCATCGGCACCCTAAAAGGGCTTGCCTTTGAATGGTTCATGAAGCTCCCAGAAGGCTCCATCAAGAATTGGGGCGATTTGGAGAAGCTCTTCCTCACGCACTTCTTTGAATATGACTCGGAAGTCACCATGCCTACCCTTTTGGCTACCAAACAGCGAAAGGGAGAGTCCATCAAATCTTTTGTGGAAAGGTTTCGGAATGTAGCACTCCGATATCCGAGCGGTATGACCCAGTCACTCTGGTGGAAACATGCTGCCACAATCTCCAAACCTCGCTCCTTGCCCAAATAGGAGTTGCTGAAAGCCGCACCTGGAAACAATTGATCCAACAAGGTGAACATGCTGAGGAAATTGTCGCCCGCATCAGGGCAGAAGAGAGTAGACCCTGACCTGAGAGGTCAACGAGGCGTGCGCCAGACACATCCCTCCAAATAAAAAAGAAGGATAACTTGGTGACAGAGACCAAATTTCCCGTCAAACCTCACCGGTTAAGGGAACTTCAAGCCAACCACGCGCCAACAAGTAGTATTCCTTCAAGGATGAACATGTCGACTCGCTCTTCAAATTACTCAACAAGAGCAACAGACTAAAGCTTCCTGAAGCTAGGCGCCCTGAAGAAGTCGGTAAAACCGATAATCCCAACTACTGCTTGTATCACAGGATGTTAGGACACCCCACCAAGAGCTGTTACGTCTTCAAGGACATCCTTCAGGCTCTGATTGACGCGGAGGTATTAAAACTCCGTCCAGAGCAGAAGAAGGTGACGGCTAATATGACGTCATTTCTCCAATTTGGAAGACAACCTTCAACACCTTCTGGAGTAGTCCCTATCCCAAGAGGAGAGCTAAGAGTGGTCAACACAGACCCTCACCAGCAGCAAGAGAAGGGCATGGTACCTATTCCCACACCTCGGGGGAAGTCATGTGGGTTCATCCTGACCTTGTTGATGGCCAGCAATGGACTACTATAACCAACAGAAAGTCTAAAGGCAAAGCAAAAGCTATATCCTGTAATGTGATATGTGCCTCTTCTCGGGAAGCAGAGACCAATGTTCCCTCACTGACCGATTCAGAAGAGGAAACAATGACTCTGGCCACAGAACCCAATCAACTTGTGGCAGAAACCCGCTCGGGGCAGTCATATTTGAAAAAGTATGACGAAATGGCGGTAACTCCTCCAAGGCCCGTTGCAGAGCCAACCAAGCCCTCCACAAAGCAACCTGTGGAGAAACAGAAAGAGCTTCGATTTTTCAGAGTTCTTTCGAAAGACATAGCGGAAGGATCCACAACCCCTCACCGCTTTGATGTTCTGGCCCAACTAGCCAACATTCCGGCCCGGATTACTCTTTACGAGCTCCTCAGGCTATCAAAGTCGACCAGAGAAGCTCTACAAGAGGCCCTGGCTAATGCTGAAGTTTTCATGACCCAGGTGCCGATTGGACCAAAGGAGGAAGATGTAGAGGATTGCCTCCACGCCTCCCAAAATGCTCCCTGCATCACCTTCACGGCAGATGATATGCAGGTTAAAGGGAGACATGATCGACCCCTATACTTCACAGGGTATATTGGTTCATCTGAGGTGAACCGTATTCAGGTGGATCCAGGGTCCGCATTGAGCATCATGGCTCGTCGGGTCATGCAGCATCTGGGCATTCCTACTCATCGTTTGAGCGCTACCCAGACAACTATTTATGGGTTCAATGCCAATGGAACCCATCCAATGGGGAAGATCAAGCTCAAATGCCAGATCGGGGACCTAAGGTCAGAAGTGACATGCTATGTCATCGATGCTGACACTTCCTACAATCTACTGTTGTGACGACCGTGGATTCATCGCAATTCTATCGTTCCCTCTACTCTCCACCAAGTCATGAAATACATTGACGGGAGTGGAAAAGTGCGAACGTTGATTGCCGAAAGGCATCTGTTTAAGGGAGTCGAGAATTATTTCACAAATTCCCTCCTGTATTAGGATTCTGTGAAAACAGATGAAGTCCCGCAACCAGAGGAGCCAGACTCTGGTAATGAACCCGACACCGAGCCAGAAAAAGAAGAATGCATGTGGGAGCTAGATCCACTTGTAACGAGTATTAATAAGCTCGATGTTGATAAAACCACCGATGATGTAGGCGGATGGTATATTAATGAAGACCTAGATTTAGCGTATTTCCCTGTGTTTGCTTTTGATTCGGTGTCATCAGACACTAGTACCGAAGTGGATGATGATCTCTGGTCGGCAATGGACGCCTTGACGTCATTGCATGTACCAGTGAAATCATCCTTCGAAACATACCGAGATGCTGGTAATGCGCAAGAATCTATATTCATGGTTCCAGCGAGACGGAAAGTCAAAAACCAATCCTTTTTGGGCGAATCACGTCCGAACCGAGGTCCCGTGAAGAATCAGAAAGCGGAGAGGAACCCCCTCAGTTCGGTCATTATGAGCCAAGGACACTCAGAATGATGAGAAGCATGGGGTATGATCTAGCAAGCGGATCCGGGTTGAATTTCGGCAAAGGAAGGAGAACGCTACTTCAATCCTTCGTTCCGAAAAGGAAAACCCCCGATTATTATCATCAGACTCGCCGGGGGTTGGGCTATGTATCAACTCCGGTCCCATCAACCTCTGACTTTAGAGAGTCAGTGGGCCATGATTACTCTTCCAGTACGTTATCGTGGGAATCAGATGTCAGTGTCGGCAACATCTTCAGAGAACTTTCAGTGAATATGGTTTCAACAAACCACCTGGAAGACAGAGATGAAGAAATGGTCCAATCCGATACAGATCCTTGATCCAGCACTTGAACAATCTTTGGGATACCCGCTTTGAACAGCGCGAGCCACCCACAGAAGATAAGGTTGTTCAGATCAATCTGGGAGATGAGGCTAATCCTAAGCCCATCTTTATAAGCGAAGGTCTGTCACCTTCGGAGAAAAAGGATCTAATATCTCTTGTGCAAGAGTATATAGACGTCTTCGCTTGGAATTACGAGGACATGCCTGGACTTGATCCTCGAGTGGCTATGCACCGCCTCAACATCAATACGGACGTAAAGCCTGTCAACCAACAACAGCGACGGTTCCGTCCAAAAATAATGGAGGCGATTCAATCAGAAGTTAGAAAGCTTATAGACTCTGGCTTCATTCGGGAAGAACAACATCCCGACTGGGTAGCCAACATCGTCCCCGTTGCTAAGAAGAACGGAAAGATTCGGATTTGCATTGATTTTCGTGATCTAAACGAGGCCTGCCCCAAGGACGAATTCCCACTGCCAATCACAGATGTCATGATTGACAATACATGTAGATTCGAGCGAATGTCCTTCATGGATGGATTTTCAGGATATAATCAAATCAAAATGTATCCTGACGACGAAAAACATACCTCTTTCAGGACACCACTGGGGGTATACTGTTACACCGTCATGCCCTTCGGACTAAAGAATGCAGGGGTGACATATCAAAGGGCCATGAATGCCATTTTCTATCAGCATATGCGCAAAATGGTGGAATGTTATGTTGATGACATCACAGTAAAAAGCCACGCTAAAGGTGATCACATAACTGACCTGAAGGTTGTCTTCGACATCATGCGGGCTCATCAATTGAAGATGAATCCCACCAAATCCTTCCTGGGGGTGGCCAGTGGCAAATTCCTAGGATTTGTTGTAACCTCCACGGGAATTCATTTAGACTCGGAAAAGGTTCGTGCCATCCAGGAGATGCAACCTCCGAGAAACCTCAAGGAGCTCAGGGGATTGCAAGGACGATTGGCGTACATCCGCAGGTTTATCTCAAATCTCTCCAGAAGATGCCAACCCTTCACCAAATTAATGAAAAAGGGTGTTTCGTTCATTTGGGACAATGCTTGCCAACAAGCATTTGAGAAAATTAAACAATATCTCACACAACCACCTGTCCTTGCAGCTCCGATATCCGGAAATCCTTTCCTGATATACGTCCGAGTGATGGATCATTCTTTAGGAGCTCTACTAGCTCAGAATGATGATCAAGGACAAGAGCAAGCGGTCTACTATTTGAGTAGGACAATGATCGGAGCCGAACATCGGTACAACCCGATCGAGAAGGAATGTTTGGCACTGGTGTTTGCTATTCAGAAGATGCGATACTATCTGGTAGGCCAAACTATAAATGTCATATCAAAAGTCAACCCCTTGAGGTTACTCATGACAAAGCCTTCATCATTGAACGGTCGGCTGGCAAAATGGGCCATATTGCTATCCCAATATGAAATGCACTTTTTACCACAAAAGGCCATTAAAGGACAAGCGGTGGCGGATTTCCTAGCTGAGCATCCAGATCCGAGGGCAGCCAAATTCTACGAGGATCTCCCAGATGAGGTCGCTGAAGTCTGCCTGACTCAGACATCGTTTGAAAGTCAAGTGTAGTAACTTTTCTTTGACGGTGCATCGAGAACAAGCCCAAAAGGACATATAGTAGCGGGAGTAGGAGTAGTACTGGTCTCTCCACAGAACTATGTGATTCCTCGAGCTATCTCGCTAACTGACCCTTGTTCCAACAATATGGCAGAGTACAACGCCCTCTTGATTGGGATTCAAATCGCCGATGAGATTGGCGTTAAAAATCTCGAGGCATATGGTGACTCTAAACTCATCGTCGGCCAATTTCGCGGGGAGTACGAAGTCAGACATGAAGATCTAGTACCCCATTACAACGCAACTGTCCATATGGCCGAAAAGTTCACAAACTTCTACATCGACCATGTACCACGCAAGCAAAATGCGCATGCAGATGCACTGGCATCTCTCGCGCCTCCTTGGCTCTTCCGGCTGGAGCAGTAGAAAAGATATTTGTCCACAACCACGACCTGTATTGCCCGAGAATTGCTCTTAAGGACTGCCAGGAGCCAAAGGGAGATTGTCAAGGCAAAGAAGCGCTGAAGTCGTCAACCGGTCCAGAGCCTAAAGACTGGAGATTCCCCTACATTGATTTTGTCTTATACGGCATCCTGCCTGAGGACACCAAAGAAGCGGCTGCCATTCGAAGGAAAGCCCCCAAATTCTACTATAATGCGATTACGCGAACATTGTATCATCGATCGCATGACGGGATCTTACTCCGCTGCCTTTCACCAAAAGAGGCACAGGAGATATTAAAAGAAGCCCATGACGGTATGTGTGGAGCCCATCAACCTGGCCCAAAACTGGCATATCGACTCCAAAGGTTGGGATACTATTGGCCCAAAATGATTGCTGACGCTGTCACTTATGCCAAGAGATGTCACGCCTGCCAACCTCATGGTGATTTCATCCACCAAGCACCAGAGTACCTTCACTCTACGACCTCTACCTGGCCATTTGAATGTGGGGGATGGATGTAGTTGGCCCTATCAGCCCGCCATCATCAAAAGGACATCGGTTTATTTTGGCAATAACCGATTACTTCTCCAAATGGGCTGAGGTCATTCCTTTGAAGGAGGTAAAGTCATCCGACATGATCAAGTTCGTGAAACATCACGTCATTTACCGTTTTGGGGTCCCTCGGCGAATTGTCCATGACGATGGTCCCCAGTTCATCAGTCAGGCTTTCCAGAGATTCTGCGCTAAGTTCAGAATCCAGAGTGTGTCCTCAATGACATACTATCCCGCCGCTAATGGTCTCGCAGAAGCTTTTAATAAGACCATTGGCAAGCTCCTCAAGAAATTCGTCTCGAAAAGTCAGCGTGACTGGGACGACAAGCTAGGTGAATACTTATGGGCCTATCGCACAATTGTGCGAACCCCAACTAAAGCTACGTCGTTTTCTTTGGTATATGGGTGTGAAGCCGTGCTTCCACTGAAAATCTAAATTCCATCTTTACGTGTCGCCTTGACAGCAGAGATGACAACAGAGGAGAAGCATCGACAGCGACTCCAAGAATTGGAAGCCTTAGACGATAAACATCTGCAGGCTCAACAACAAATCGAGCTTTACCAAGCTCGAATTACAGAGCCTTCAACAAGAAAGTTAAAGTGCAAACTTTCAAGAAAGGCGACCTTGTCTTAGCCGTCAGAAGACCCATGGTGATGACACACAAGACAAAAGGAAAATTCCAGCCCAAATGGGAAGGACCATTTGTAGTAGAGTCAGTCTACTCAAATAGATCATATCGCCTCATAACTGCAAATGGCGATACACTCATGATGCTGATCAATGGCAGGTTCCTGAAGAAGTACTATCCTTAATGGTACTCTTTCGCCGATCAAGTTAAAAGTACACCTCTGATCAAAACAAGAAAAGTTTCTTTCCTTCATTATGATAAAGAGACAAAAGATGAGACTTAGGTTCTAATGCTCTCATATTCATTAACGTCCGACGCCTCCGATGGCTAAGGATAGAGGAAAATGTTGGCTTCTAAGCCGAACATAAGTCTTCGACAACTCATCATGCTGAGGGGAATAGCATGGCTAGCCCAACTTAAACGGTAGTTGGTAAAGGCACCTCAAATCCGTTGATAGCTGAGGGTTTGCTAAAAATCCTAAAGTGGATTTGGTTCCACTCTTTCCTCCAAAATCCCTTACCAATTCTCATCCACAGAATGGTAGGTCTACAAAATACAGTCATTGCTAAGTTATTAACACTATACCACTGGTAATAAAAATTTTCAATACTCCTTGTCGAGTACAAATTTTGCTTGTCAACTCTACATGGAGCAGCAAATCTTCAAATTTGCCAAGTTAACACTATACATCTGGCTCTTCAAACTTCACTTGTCAATTCTCATCAATAGAATGGCAGGTCCTCAAATTGCTCTTATCATGAGTCAATTAGTGTCAAGTTAATACCACATCTCTGACAAATTACTGTTAAAGTTTAACATCACACTTCTAACGGTAATCAAGTTGCTGCCAAGTTCAATATTAAACCTCTAACAGTCACCTTCCTTCAGACTTCCATATCGAAGTTGAAATGAACGATGCTAAGTTAACACTACACCTCTAGCATCCAGGTCATTGCTAAGTTCAACAATACACTTATGGCCATGACTTTCCCTCGGACTCCCTTGTCAAAGTCGAGATGACCAATGCCAAGTTCAAAATTACACCTCTAGCATTACCCTCACTGTCAATTTAAACATCACACCTATGACAGTGACACTTTCAGTTTTTCCAAATAAAACTGAAAATCTTTTGAGTCAAGTTAATATCACACCTCTGACTCACATCCTTGTCAAGTTAATACTATACTTCTGACAAGACTACGTTCAACCCGTTAAGTTAATATCACACCTCTAGCAATAAAGACTTTCCTAGATCCCCCGCAAATCTAGTCGCACTTGTTATTCTCCTCAATAGAACAACAAGTCTACCTAAAAACATTATTAGGTTAACATTACACCGTTAACAGTGTTTTCATTAACTCCCCAGCTGAGCTTAATCAAGTTAATCCTAACCTCTGATAAAGGCTCATCTTCCCTGGGGGTACGAGTTCCACTTGTCACTTTCTTTTATAGAGTGGCAGGTCCACAAAAGTTATCTCATCCCTGTTGACACTTAAAAAAGACAAGATTCTTATTGGTCCGAACAATGTCTAAACTTGTTGACATTTACAAAAGACAAGTAACAGACAAGCTGAAGACCCGTTTTCACCCATCTCCGAGGGACAAGGAAGCAACTTGGACTCCACTGATCCAGCAAGCAGACAGTGAACCCGGATTGTTTCTGAACAGACCTCAGCAGGTCTAAGATGCTAGCACTTAGCATCGCATGAGCCCAAAGGGATAGCCTCGCTTGAGAGGCTAGTATCACCCGACTTCACCTTGAAGCCATTCAGAGCCTCGCCAGGAAGCTAACTTATAACTTCGCCACAGAGGACTTCTAGCTCCGCCAAAGAGTTTCTTTCGGACTTCGCCAGAAACCGCCTCCAGCTCCGCTAAAAGTTCAAAGCGGGCAGCGCCGCTATTGGTCTGCTATGGTCAACCTTTGACCAATGAAATCTCCGGATGAGATCAGATCTAATCAGATCAAATCCAATTAAGATCAAATCAGAGATCAAATTTGGCAGTTGATTGCCACAATCTCTTGACTCTTCTAAAACGAGTAAGAAGATCAGGGGAAATCCTCCAGCAATATGGAAAGGATCAATACAGATCAAGAAGATCAACCGACCTGCTATTTCTAGCTTCACAGAAGCTGATCCTAGCCTCGCAACAAGGCTACTTTCCAGATTCAAACAGATTCGATTCAATCTGTTTCCATATTTTCAAGGGACAGTTATACCCTTGCTCTCCCTATAAATAGCCCACCAGGGGCACAAAGGAGGAGAGAACCTTTCTTCTGAGGAAAACCCCCACGCGCACGAAGAAAGAGGACTCCACAAGCAGAGACTTCTTCAACAGGACTTCACAAGCAGAGGCTTCTTCACGACGCACCGTGCGTTCTTAAATTCAGAGACTTTTTAGAGAATTACTTCTTTAACCAGGGTGCTGATACCCTAACATCGCCCTTCTTCTCAAGGAATCTCCGGAACCAGGCGAGAAGGAATTCCTAAATTGAAGGCGATTTTGAGAAGTAGCAAGAGGGTTCTACCAACCTTCTATTCTCTGATTCCCGGAACCATGCGAGAAGGGAATCTCATCGCTCGCATCATCAAAGGGACAAAGTGGTCGCGCGCTAACCAGACTCCTATCGGCACACTTCTCCAGAATCTCTGAGGAGATCTACTTGTAATCTTTTTAAGAATACTTGTAATTTAGCTCCTCAAACTCTTTTTATTGTAAGTTTTCCCCTTTGCAAAATCTATGAAAAATAAGATGGCGACTCCGCTGGGGATTATATTCTCCATTGCCGAAAATCAAGTGTTGCAATGCGGCGAACAGACCTTCGGGTCTAACTCTGAACTCAGAAAAGCCGGTGCAGCCAGAGCCCCTCTGGCTAAATCTTCAAGGAAGGTCTCTGCGGAGACAGAAAAGGTTCTCTGCGAACCTGCTGCGGTTATTTGGCGCAACAAGGAAGCACGCCCGCAGCCCAAGTCCTGCACTCTCAAGAACTTAGTTGTCCAGTTCAATCAAGGAAGATTTGAAGAAGTCCTCTCTGGGGGTGGCCCAATGCTTCGAGCACGGAAGCATAGGAAGGTCTCCACGACCAAGGTTTCGAAGCAGAAACCAGAAGCAGAATTCTGCCAACGCCCTTTAGCCTCGCGTGTGGCTAGTCAGGTTCCTTGCGAACCTAAGTCTCCTATGCCAAAGCGGATGTGGAGGCCTAAACAGAAGTCTCTGGCCGAAGCCTCAGGCATAGCTACGCTAAAATCGCGCCTCTCTCGCGAAGAAAAAGGCAAGATGCCTGTCTGCTCCAACAATGCTGCTGACCATGAAGTTATAACGACAATCATACCGTAGCCCAATTCAAGAGCAACAATGCCTTGTGCCAGCCTCGTTCATATGAGCGAAGCTACTGCACCACAGCGTACTCACTGGGTCCATGGCCGTGAGGTTAGGGCCAAAGTGTTATCTAAGGCTAATTCCCTATGCAGCGGCATAGCGGGTAAAGCACCGCAGCGTACTCCGCTCTCCAGTTCGTCAACCACTAAGCTCGCACCTGTTGGCGAAGCTAGAACTAAAGTACTATTCAGTGCTAATCCCTTCTGCAGGGATAAGAGGAACGGAGCATCATCCTATGTACGCTCCAGAAAGGCCTCTCCACGGGATTATTTAGGCTCCAATGGGCCTGACTTGCGGGAACTCTTGGCGAACAAGCGGAAGTCGGTGTCTTTCCGAACTACTTCCCCCTACTGTCAACAAAAGGGATGTCAGTTGGTGACGATCCACTCAGCTCATTACCGACGATCAGTTTTTGATCGGCTGTCTGTACATCTCCCTATGAAGCATCGCAAAAGGAGCATCTCACGAGATCCAGCCTCTGCAACCGTCAATATGACCGGAAGAGGACGAAAGTTACGCAGGGAAGGTCAAACATTTGACGACACCCCCTACAGCTCCCCAGATCCAGATTACAATCCAGGCTTAGGCGAAGTCTTGGTGCATGAAGAAGGTGTCTTTCGAAACACCAGATCTACGGTGGCGATACCCTACAATTATAAGCAGCCTTCTTCCTCGACGGCCCTAGCCTTGTCACGGCCCAGGAGATCACCCCAACCATCGGATGAGGAAGATGAAGACAGTGGGTACGCCTCTTCGGCGACAGTTAGCTCAGTGCGAACGGAGAGAGTATCAGTCAATATGGCTGATAACGTCAACGACGACCTTCGTCGGTGCCTGGAAGCTCAGGAGCAAACTTCCAAAACCCAACAAGAAGCCCTGGATAATATTCAACAGATGCTTGCTCGACTCCTCAGCGATCGGAATGACAATGATGCCAGGAGCAATCACGATGAGGAGGAACATTTCAGTAATGAGCAGCCAAAGACAGAGAAATCCAAGGAGGGTTCTTCATTAGACACCGAAGTCCTTAAAGGTCTCCAAGCTCAAATTGCATCCCTAGCTCAGAGAGATGAATTAAAGAAAGTAGGGGCAGTCCGTCCTTACCTATTGGAGTGGGATTCGGTGCCATATCCACCGAAGTTCAAACCACCAACATTGCATACCTATGATGGAAAGAGCTCACCAAATCAGCACATCTACTACTTTCAGTCTCAGACTGGTAATGTTATAAGCAACGACGCCATCGTGGCTAGGCTGTTCATTGGCACCTTAAAGGGGGTGCCATTTGACTGGTTTCGAAGTCTCCCTCCGGGCTCTATCAACTCCTGGATCGACCTGGAAACCCGGTTCCTCTCTCGTTTCTACGAGGACGATACCGAAGTAACCATGGACAAGCTCCTCTCTACCGTGCAGAAGAAGGGCGAATCTGTCCGTGACTACATTGAGCGGTTCAGAAACTTATCATTGATGTGCCCAGCAGGGATGCCATTACCCATGCTCTTACAGACATGCAGGCACAACTTCTTGGACCAAGTAGAAGTTCGCATGGGGGCTGTCAAAGCCCACACCTGGAAGGAATTAGTCGAACAAGCTGAGATAGCTGAAAAGTCGGCTAAAAAGTTTGAACCATCCACTCCTAGAGGCAAATGGGGTATGAACAGTAAAGGACGTAGCGACCTACCGCAGTCTTCTCAAGCCAAAGGGAAAGAGACTATGTCTGTGGAATTATCCGGGGACATGCAGTCGAAGGCCAAGAAGAGCGGCTTCAACAGCTAGGAGCCTAAGTTCCCTCCAAAACAGTACTCCTTCAAAGACGATCAGGTGGTCACGATATTCCATCTGCTCCACAAAGGGAACAAAATGAAGCTACCAGATGCTCGACGTCCTAATGAGATAGGACGCACAAATGACCCCAAATACTGTCTCTACCATAGAATGATTCACCATCCTACTAACAAGTGCTATGTCCTCAAGGACAGAATACAAGCCTTAATCGATGCCGGGGTTCTGACATTGAAGACAGAGCAGAAGAAAGCCACTGCCAATATGGTGACTCTCGAGTTCGGCAGCACCCAAAAGGTCACAGTTCCTGACGGGACCTATCCAGTCCCCGCGCCACGGTTGGAAGTCAGGCATCCTTCAGCCATAACTCAAGGTAATAAAGGTCTTGTTCCCTTAACATTGGAGACAGGGGAAGTCATGTGGATACACCCAGACCTCGTCCAAGACATACAGCGGGACTCAAAGGAGCCCAACTCAAGGGGCAAATCTTGCAATGTCATCTCTGTCCTGCCTGACGATGGCAACCTTACATCGGCTTCCCTCAGCGATTCAGAAAGAGAAAAGCATGCTTGCTCGAGGCAAGCCGATGTGCCTCAACAGACAGGCACCCGATCCGAAAAATCATACTTGAGGCAGTATGAAAAGTCTACTGACGAGATACAACAGCAAACAACGTCAGTATAAATGCCAGCATCTACTCCAATCCCCAGCAAGGGAAAAGAGAAGCCTAAGGAGGTATGGTTCGACCATATGTTGAAGAAACCATCAGGCCAAGGGCTTGATACGCCCTTTCGTTTTGATATATTGGCCCTTTTGGCAAATATCCCAGCTCGTATCACAATACACGAGCTCCTTCGTCTCTCAAAAGAGACAAGAGAAGCACTCAGGGATGCACTAGCCAATTCAGAATCCTTTCTGACATGCATGCCAGAGGTCCCTAACGATGACGTTCAGTCTCCTTGCCCAGAATGTCATCACACACAATCAAAGGTGCCCGCTATTACATTCACGGCGGAAGACATGCTTCTCAAAGACAACAAGCACGATCGACCTCTGTACTACACCGGATATATCGGTTCAATGTGCATTGAGAGGGTACAAGTCGATCCAAGGTCTGCACTCAGCATCATCCCCAAAAGGCTTCTCTACTTCCTCGGCATACCACTGTATAGGTTGTCCGCAACCACTACTACAATATACGGTTTCAATGCCGGGAGCAGTCATCCACTTAGGAAAATTCGACTCCGTTGCAGAATTGGGAGCCTGAAGTCAGAAGTGACGTGTTATGTCATTGACGCTGACACATCATATAACCTGCTGCTAGGACAGCCATGGATCCATGCCAACTGGATCGTTCCCTCCACTCTCCACCATGCTTCAAATATGTTGAAGATGACGCGACAGTACGAACTGTTTTCGCTGAAAGCAACCCTTCAAAGGGGTGAAAAATTACTTCACTGACGCTCTCCTGTATCAAGAGGCCAGTGGAACGCCTAAGAAACCAATGCCAGACGATGATGAAAGTGGCAATGAGACGGACTCAGAATCCGAAGCAGGCAGGCCAGCCATTCTGATTGGTGAATCGATTATAGCATGTCTTAATAATCCCCAATGTAATACTCCTTCAGAGGATGAAGGTGAATGGGTAATTAATGATAATGTTTCTTTTGATTATCCTGCGAGTGTTGGGTCGATTAAACCCATTACAGATGGCTCTCTGCATATGCCCTTACATAAGCCGAGTGCGGCCAGCACATCTATGGAAGCTATAGAAGGGGCCACGCTGGTGATCCCTCCATCCAGACAAGGTCAATTACCGATAATCTTCGGTAGAACCCAACCACGTGGACCCACAGTTGCTGATTCAAGTTCAGATTCAGACACTCCACAGTTCTTTCATTACGCGCGGCCGGCGCGCCACATTATGAAGAAAATGGGATACGACTTGAAGCCTGGAGCGGGCCTGAATTTTCGAAAAGGAAGGCGCAGTTTGATGCGTAACTTTGTCCCAAAGGGAAACCTGCAAATTACTATGATAGTATACGCAGGGGGTTTGGATACGTTACACCCACATCGTCAGCAACAGTTCAAGTCAAAGACGATGGACCAATTCCATCACATTCCGCCTCATCTTCCGAGTGGGACTCAGATGTCAGTGTAGGAGGAATGTTCGAAAACCTCACTGTTAATATGACTTCAAGTAGTCAGTTTGAGCCTGCAGAGGCTACTGATGAGGAGCCATGGGCCCAGCAATTAAACCTCCAATGGGAAAAGCGATTCGAACTGCGCGAACCACCTACTGAAGACAAGGTGATGCAAGTCAACCTGGGTAGTCAAGATCACCCTAAACCCATCTTTATAAGTGAAAGCCTATCACTTATAGAAAAGGAAGAATTGATAATGCTCATAAAAGAGTACATAGACGTCTTCGCATGGAGCTACGAAGACATGCCTGGACTTGATCCACAAGTCGCTATGCACCGTCTAAACATCAAGCCCGACGTCAAGCCAGTCAAGCAGCAACAACATCGGTTTTACCCGAACATTATGGAAGCTATGGAGGCTGAAGTTCATAAGCTCATTGCCTGTGGCTTCATTCGGGAGGAACAACATCCAGATTGGGTAGCCAACATCGTCCCCGTCCTCAAGAAGAACGGGAAAATACGGATTTGCATCGACTACCGTGATCTCGATACGGCCTGTCCTAAAGACGAATTCCCACTGCCCATCACCGATGTCATGATCGACAACACATGCGGATTCGAAAGGATGTCTTTCATGGACGGCTTTTCAGGGTACAACCAGATTAAGATGTATCCCGACGACGAGAAGCATACTTCATTCCGAATACCATTGGGGGTATACTGTTACACTGTAATGCCCTTCGGACTGAAGAACGCCGGAGCAACCTACCAGCGGGCAATGAGTACGATCTTCCGCGATCATCTCCGAAAAACGGTAGAATGCTATGTCGACGACATTGCTGTCAAAAGCCGCAACAAGGATGAACATCTTCGCGACCTGAAAATGATGTTCGACATAATGCGGGCTCATCAGCTGAAAATGAACCCGACAAAATCCTTCTTGGGAGTGTCAAGTGGCAAGTTCTTTGGGTTTATTGTCACATCAAAAGGGATTCATCTAGACCCAGACAAAGTCAAAGCCATTCAGAGCATGCATCCACTGAGGAACCTCAAAGAGCTTAGAGGCTTGCAGGGCAGACTGGCTTATATCAGAAGATTCATCGCAAATCTCTCAGGCCGCTGTCAACCATTCACCCGACTCACGAAAAAGGGTGCTTCCTTCATATGGGATCAAGCTTGTCAGGAAGCTTATGAAGACATCAAGAGATACCTCACGAAGCCTCCAGTCTTAGTGGCCCCTACATCAGGGAAACCATTCTTCTTTATGTAAAAGCTATGGACTATTCTCTCGTTGCCCTCCTCGCTCAAAAGGACGACAATGGTCACGAGCATGCCATTTATTATCTGAGCAGAACCCTCATTGGAGCAGAATCTCGCTACAATCCTATCGAGAAAGAGTGTTTAGCTCTCGTCTTTGCTGTTCAGAAGATGCGACATTATTTGGTCGACCAAACCATACATGTCATCTCTAGAGTGAACCCTTTGCGTCTTCTTATGACGAAGCCAGGATCATTGAATTCAAGATTGGCTAAGTGGGCACTTTTATTGTCTCAATATGATATGATCTTTACCCCTCAGAAGGCGGTTAAAGGCCAGGCCCTTGCAGAGTTCTTGGCTGCTCATCCAGTATTGGAACATTCAAAACTTCACGAAGATATCCCTGATGAGGTCTTCGAGTCCAATGTAACCTCAGAGGAGGAAGTGTGGCAGATGTTCTTCGATGGAGCATCGTGCATGGGCCCTAAAGGCAAGATTATTGCCAGAGTGGGGGTTGTGTTCGTCTCCCCACAGAATCATGTTCTTCCCAGAGCATTTTCTTTGACAAAATCGTGCTCCAACAATATAGCGGAATATAATGCTCTGCTTATTGGTCTTCAACTCGCCCATGGAATGGGGGTACACTATCTCGAAGCTTATGGCGATTCAAAACTGATCATTAGTCAGGTTAAAGGCGAATATGAGGTCCGCCATGAGGACTTGGTGCCTTATTATCACACGGCCATCGAATTGGCTAACCTATTTGAAGGTTTCTACATCGGGCACGTGTCTCGATCTCAGAATACCAAGGCGGACTCTCTTGCTGCATTAGCAACAACACTAGCCTTGTCGGCCGATACCGAGTATCACCTCACGGTCGCAACTCGACATCTTGTATGCTCTAAGCATATGCTAAGAACCCGAGAAGTCTATAATGTCTCCACAGATCTTGAGCCGAGAGATTGGCACTTTCCTCTCATTGACTATGCTTTGCACGGTCTGCTTCCAGACGATCCTAAAGAAGTGGCATCTATCAGACGAAGGTCTCTCCGTTTATACTATGATCCAACTCTGAAGACCCTTTACCGTCGTTCATATGACAGTGTCCTCCTCCGTTGCCTTTCAGAGGCACAGGAAGCGCTACAAGAAGCGCACGATGGCACTTGCGGAGCTCATCAGCCAGGTCCAAAACTTAATGACAGGTTGCATAGGCTTGGATATTATTGGCCAACTATGATAGCCGACGCCATCCAATATGCACGAAGGTGTAAAGCATGTCAAATCCATGCGGACTTCATACACCAGCCTTCAGAGTTGCTCCACCCGACTGTTGCTTTATGGCCATTTGAAGCATGGGCAATAGATGTCGTAGGGCCAATTAGCCCTCTTCAACAAAAGGTCACCAGTATATCTTGGCAATAACCGATTACTTTACAAAATGGGCGGAGGCTATACCATTGGCTGAAGTCAAAACCTCTAACGTGGTTAATTTCATCAAACACCATGTCATCCATCGATTTGGTGTCCCTAGGTGGATCATCCATGACAACGGTCCCTAATTCATAAGCCAAGTATTCTATCGGTTCTGTGATAAATACCGAATTAAGAATGTGGCTTCAACTGCCTATAATCCTGCCGCTAATGGCTTGGCGGAAGCATTCAACAAAACGATCATCAAGCTACTCAAGAAGTTCGTCTCCTCGAATAAGCGAGATTGGGACGAAAAGCTTGGTGAATGTCTTTGGGCCTACCGGACCACGGTTCGAACACCGACAGGCAATACACCTTTTTCCTTGGTATCTGGATTCGAAGCAGTTATCCCATTAGAAATCCAGACGCCGTCATTACGAGTAGTTCTAATGACTAAAATCACATCAGAAGACAATGATCGGCTGCGTCTTCAAGAGCTTGAAGCCCTAGATGAGAAGCGATTACAAGCTCAGCAACATATTGAGCTGTATCAAGCTCGAATCTCAAAAGCCTTCAATAAGAAGGTCAAACAAAGAGTCTTCCAAAAAGGAGACCTGGTTTTAGCCGTCAGACGACCGATGATTATGACGCATAAAGCCAAAGGCAAATTTCAGCCTAAATGGGAAGGACTGTTTGTAATAGAAATAGTCTATTCAAACGGAGCATACCGGCTTATAACTTCAGATGGCGACCTACTCATGATGCCGATCAATGGCAAGTTCTTAAAGAAGTATTATACTTAATCAAGGATCCTTCTCATGATCAAGTTAACACTACACCTCTGATCAAGATCTTTGTGTCCAAAGTACACACAAAGATAGCCTTTCTCTTCCTCCAAGCGAGACTATACAACCATAAACCAGTAGGAACCTGGTCGTGCACTGGTTGTCCCGAAGACGAATCAAGGTTATGCATACATTAACCAGATGATCCAACATCCTTAACGATTAAGGATAGAGGAAAATGTTGGCCTGTAAGCCCAACATAAGTCCTCTACAACTCATCATGCTGAGGGGAATAGCATGGCTAGCCCAACTCAAATGGTAGTTGGTAAAGACATATCAAACCCATTGACAGCTGGGGGTTTGCTAAAAATCCTTAGGGACCTTTTCCCATTTGATTCCCCCTCCAAAATCACTTACCAATTCTCGTCCATAGAATGGTAAGACCACACATATATTCCGTTGTTATGTTAACATTAAACCTATGACAGCAATTCCCTCGTTTCTCCCCGTGAAAATGAGACCTCCAAAATCACTTACCAATTCTCATCCATAGAATGGTAAGACCACATATACACTTCGCTGTTATGTTGACATTAAACCTATGACAGCAATTCCCTCGTTTCTCCCCGTGAAAACGAGACCTCCAAAATCACTTACCAATTCTCATCCATAGAATGGTAGGATCACATATACATTTCGCTGTTATGTTAACATTAAACCTATGACAGTGATTCCCTCGTTTCTCCTTGTGAAAGCGAGACCTTTTTTCTAAATTCCATCACCAATCTTTGAGCTTAGTGGCGTCTCAATCGGTTATGTCATTGCGACCTCTGAACCAGCAGACAGCTAAGTCTCAACCCCGAGCCCTGTTGACATTTACAAAAGACAGGTCTCGATACTTGTTGACATTTACAAAAGACAAGTATCACCAATCTTGAGCTTGGTGGCGTCTCAATCGGTTATGTCATTGCGACCTCTGAACCAGCAGATAGCTAAGTCTCAACCCGAGCCCTGTTAACATTTACAAAAGACAGTTCTCGATACTTGTTGACATTTACAAAAGACAAGTATCACCAACCTTGAGCTTGGTGGCGTCTCAATCGGTTATGTCATTGCGACCTCTGAACCAGCAGACAGCTAAGTCTCAATTTTGAGCCCTGTTGACATTTACAAAAGACAGGTCTCGATACTTGTTGACATTTACAAAAGACAAGTATCACCAACCTTGAGCTTGGTGGCGTCTCAATCGGTTATGTCATTGCGACCTCTGAACCAGTAGACAGCTAAGTCTCAAATTTGAGCCCTGTTGACATTTACAAAAGACAGGTCTCGATACTTGTTGACATTTACAAAAGACAAGTATCACCAACCTTGAAGCTTGGTGGCGTCTCAATCGGTTATGTCATTGCGACCTCTGAACCAACAGCAGCTAAGTCTCAAACTTGAGCCTGTTGACATTTACAAAAGACAGGTCTCATCTTTCAATCCGACAAGGACCAGTTTCGGGCTTGGTGGTTTCTCAACCAGTTATGTCATCACGACCTCTGAACTGACAGATAGCCAAACATCGGCTTTAAAAGAGAGACGGAAGTCTCTAATCAAAAGGGGAAGTCCCTTACGGGCAATTGGTCGTTCGATGACCGGAGGAGGAGAAGGACCCTCCGCTGCAGAAGTTGCCGCTTCTTTCCCCGCTCGTCTCTTGGGTGCCATTGAAGAGCTGCGGAAGTTTTCAAACTTTCTAAATGGAGAGGAAAGAGGAAAAAGAAGAGTCAAAGTTCTCTGAAAATTTCAAGCAAAAGAGATCTGTTCTTTCTCAGCCCGATCGGGCTTTTACAAGCCAATGAGCGCCTGAAACGATGCCTCGAAAAGGGCACAGGTCGCCGTTTCGAATTAATTTGAAACGCCGCCTAAAGCGCCTTCCCGAGAAGCGCTGATTCAGCCACTAAGGGTTAACTTCGCCGTGGGTCAAAATGCGGACTTTGCACAATCCATCAAGAACTTCGCCAAAAGGATTGCCTTAGCCCCGCTAAAGGCACAGTTCGCAGACATGCCAGTTTCGCGCGAAGCTCATTCAAAAAGGATCCTGTCCTTAACTCTGCACAAAGTTTAGCCCCGCTATAGCCAAATTTTCAACGAAGGCAAACAAAAATCAAATGAGCAGAAAATGAACTTTCGTTGATTTAAAAGGAAAGGTACATTGATACTACATCAAGGTTGTGTTTCATACAACAGATTCAGTTGCTCAACAGGATCATTTGCGCAAAAGGCATACAAGTGGTTTTATCTGCTTCCAAGCCAGACCAACTAGACACGAAAGGCCTTCCTCCTGCACAAGGCCGTAACCAGAACAGATGGTGCCACCAGGACAGATGGTGTCTGATTGGTCGCTAATATTGCATATTTAATATCATATGTCCATACTTATTATAGAATAAAAGCCTGCATTGTCCTAATTAATTGTTTGATTTATTTGCAGGCCCAATCTTTAAGGAGTTGAAGAGAAATGAGCCCAAAGCCCACCAAAATTCTGAATTAAATCAGAATTAATTCGCACTCACTAAATCAGGGCAAAATCAAGAGGTTGAAACCGGTTGAGAAGAATCCTCTCAGAATCGATCGGTTAAAGCCAAGAATCCAAGGCCATTTCGTCAGAATCCGGGACTCAAACTGACAAACCAACTCCAGATAAAATCAGAGGGCGAAACGAAGCTGACCCACCAACAGGGTGTGGCCACCTGGCCACACCCTGGCCGCGGAAACACGGCTTTTGCCACGTTTCCGCGGCAATCTTGGGGAGTTAGGGGGAGCGTTTGCTCCCCCGACCTCCCCGGATCCTGGTTGTTGGGTTTATGCCTATAAAAGGCCTGTACTTGCGCTGAAAATTGGACGAAAATGCAGAGTTAGGATTTAGACTAGTTTTCCATTTCTTTAGTTTAGGTTTTTCTTTTTCTTTTTCATGTAATTGTAATTTTCATTTATGTAAATAAGAGGAGATCAGACTCTCATCGAAGAACAAGAATGAAGCTGGAGCTATAGTGACAATGGTGTAAGGTTTTCTTTCTTTTCTTTGATTGTTACGAAATCGAATCTTTGTTCTTTCTGTGTATGTACTTCTGTTTAGTTTTCTTCGACTTCTTCTTTTCTACTTCACTTTTCTTTTTACACATTGTCTTCCAAGTGAGTCTAAAAGCAGCGAAAGAGCCTTGCCTTTGCGAGTGCCACTGATAGCTCATGACGATGGAATTGTGAGTCTCTCTGTATCATTTCATACTTGAAGTAGTCTTGATGATGTAATGTGGAAGAGACCAATACTCTAATCTTATGGGCTATGCGCTGAATGCCTCCACTTCAAGGTAGCATCGTAGCTAAGAACTCAAGGTAAGCTTTTGGTAAAAAGAAGGTAAGTAATTGTCTTTCTTTCTTTTCTTTTATTTCTTTAGCATAGATCACCAACACTCATCTTCCAACTCTTTATTCTCCACTCACTCCATTTGTACATAGTCGCTTTTATTGTTTTCTGATTTTTTCACCTTCTTCATCTTTCACTTTCTTCTTAACTTTAACTATAACTTTCTTTTTCATTTTTATAACTTTAAAACAGAGAAGAACTTTCGCTTATTTTTATAATGATTTCAATAAAACTGTAACGCTTCTATCGCAAAACCCTCCTTGTGGATCACGACCCGCATAGCCACTTACTATAGCGGAAGAATTGAGCACTTGCACATCTCCTTTCTTAAGTTCTATAATTCCATATTTTGTGTGCAGGTTTAGCCTCAATCAAATTTTGGTGCCGTTGTCGGGGAGGGTAACGTGTTTTTTATTGAAATCTGAATTTTTTTTTTGAAATTTTTTTAGAACTAAACGAATTTTCTTCTCTGTTGCAGGTTACAGGGCAATAAAAGCAGGAAATTAATATTGCAGTGACATACAAGTGGCCTTGGGCCTCTGCTCTAGAAAGCAGAGACCAAGGGCCCTCTGAATTGCCGCGTTTCCACGGCAAAAGCCGCGGATCCGCGGCAAGGACGAGTTGACTACTAACAGGTTTTTGCAGGGTTGCTTACTTTGCCAAAAACATAGCTTGCTGCATCTTTATTTCTTATATGCCATCACCATAAACCTGCTAATAAACCAACAGTAAAACGTTTGTTGCAAAAGTTAAAAATTGATTAGACGTTTGCATTTTAGGCACGCGTTTTTTTTCAATTCATTTATTTTTACTGTTGAAGAGTGCTGGAGCAAGGTACGTTCGCATTGCATGTAGAATAGGATTCATCTCTTGGTTGATTTTCATTGCTTTGAGTGATTCCTATTTACATATCTTGTACACTTGCACAAAATTATTTTAAGGGCACTAACCCATAACAAGATAAGGTGGGGATTTAATCACCCTTCCTTAGCCCAAAAATCACATTCCAAGCACTCACTAACCCAAGCCTAACTTAAAATGAGTAGACGTTGGCCCTAGGGACATCTCGGACTCAATTAGGAGATTATCCAAAGGGGGAAAGGTGTTGGAGCTGACTCTTGCCAAATCAGTGTCTAAGAAAGGGATTAAGGGCCGAAAGCCCAAAGATTGGTGGTTATTTAATTAAGGAACGTCTTTGATGGAAAACCTCCCACCAATCCTGCCCTGACCTGGCTGATTAGCTTGTGGTCAAAGTCTACATTAAACCTCTCGTGGACAGTCTAACCAGTTAGGAGTCGTCTAGGTCTAGGTCTACCCTAACTTAGATTAGAATTTTTTCTTTCTTGTTTGTTTATTTGTTTGCTTTTCTTTCTTTTTGTGTGTATTGTGTGATATGGCTTATAATAATAATTTTTTCAACTGTAATAATAATCCATATTACACACCGAGTTCATTTTCGGATATTACCAACCCGGTATATCATGACTTTAACCAACCTAGTGTGCCGGATTGGTCTTATCCGAATCAATATAACCATGTCCCCCATCTAATAACTATAATGTCCATAATAATTTCAACTCTTCACCGAGTCAGTGGGGATTCACCTCCCCCGAGCATAATTATCAACCAACTTGTCCTCCTTCTCCACCTAGTCCACAATATTTTCAAGAGTCATACTCAGTTCCACCCGTCCAAAATAGAAAACCATCAATTTTGGAAATGAGTATGCGTAAGTCCAAACACAAATCCCAAAATCTGATGGACTCACAATTTCACTACCACTTCCAAGACAATTCTTCATCTTTTCATCAAAACAATGAACCCATTAATTATGAAAAGATGCTTGAAGCCATGACTCATGCTCAAAATGCTAGAAATCGTGACATAGATATGATGGTCGAATCTCTACGTTCCCACCGTCCTGATGTCACTTACCATTCTGTTAGAGCCGAAGAGTCATGTTGTTTTGGAAATCAAGATTCTATTTCAGAACAACCATTTGAACTTGCCCAAACTCCAAATTTTGAAAAAGATATTGACAGTTTGGCAAGTTTTCCTTTCCTGAAATAGAACTTGAGAATGAATATGATCTTGAACCCCAACTTAGTGATTCAATTCTTCTTCCTGATTCAATAATGACTCCGGTATCTTCACCTGACTTCAATCTTTTCCGGAGTCAACATTGGATCTTGTACCAATTCATAATGAAATTGAATCACCCATCTTTGAGGATCATATTGAACTTGACCAATTATATACTTTTGAAGATCCTATTGACAAATTGGCCAGTTCTCAATTTTTTGATATTGAACTCAATGAGATATGTGACCTAGATTCCCAAATCTGTGATCCAGTTCAACTTTCTGAATCAATATTGACTCCTGTTTTATTACCAAACTTGAGTAATATTTTAGAGTCAGTTTTTATTCCTCCACTTATCATTCCTGAACTGGAATCACCCATATTAGGTCACATCCCATTGTTAGAAAATACTTATAGACTTGAGTTTCAACTTCTTGACTTGGACCCAATTCCTGAACCAATTTCGACTCTTGAACCTTTACTTGACTTAAGTTACCTTCCTGAGTCGGTGTTAGTTCCTGTACTTCCTGAGTCCAAGTCAATCATTCTATCATTTCATACTCCTTTCTGGGACGAGGTGGTTAACAAATTTGACTCCGAAATCAATTATGGAATATGGAAATTAGATGGGGTCAAATACTTAATAAAAATCCTTTATGGACAAATCTTTTTACTGGGTTATATTAAAGATATTTCTGGTGGGTTCCTCCGAGACCCAAGAAAAGTTGATTGGGCCGCATTTCGTGGACCAATCAGACCACCACCGGAACCACCACCATAAGGTAACATTTTCCTTCCCTTTCGTCTTTTTCATGCATCTATGCATTAATTCATACATTGAGGACAATGCATGAGATAGGTGTGGGGGAGGGTCTAACATAACTTTTCTTTTTGTTCAAAAAAAATAATTAACATTTTTCTTTTAAAAACTTTTTGAAAAATAGAAAAAATATTTTGACTTATTTTTGTAAGAGATTAAGTTAATTTTAAGGAATAGGAAAATCCAAATTAGGATTTCTTATACTTGGTCAAAATAAGATTATTTGTTGATTTTTAGGGTTAGGAAGATAATTTGTCAAAGTAATTTAGTCTTGATCTTTACCTTGATGAAATATGCACACTGTTAGCCCAAGAGGTTACACTCTCCAATTGTTTTTATGTTTTGATGATGACAAACCAAATTGGTGCTATTTGGTACTAATGATTTTGTTCAAGATGAGTTTCAAGTTTTGTTACCATGTTTAGAGACCATTCGCTTAGCTATTGTAAGAACTTCTAAGTTCCACATAGCAAGGAAGGCAAAATTGCACAGCAAGGAAGGATCAAAGAAGTGAAGGCTCTAGCAAAGCATTGGATGGCTCAAAGACTTGAAGATAGCACAAGAAGTCTTCATGTAATTTGTCTTTCAGTTTATAGTTTGTTAAAGAATAGTGGATAGGTTTGAAGCTCTATCACACACGTTTTTGCGCACATACTCATTCCAAAATAATTTCTTATAAATTATACAAAAATATTTTGCATACAAGATTTTGCCTACAGATATATATTTATGTTTTATACTAATCCCTGTTCAAAAGTATTTTTGTTAAAATCAAAATCCTCTTTGTTTTCTTTTTAAAATTGACTTTTTGACCTGATCCGGTCGACCGGCCGGTCGACCGAGTCTGTGTCAGTCTGGTCTGGTCGACCGGACCGGTCGACCGAAGTCCTGGCAGATGCACGTATCCGTGTGCACGTCTGTCGGTCGACCGGGGCGGTCGACCGGACTATTATTTTTGCTCACAGGTTTTATCGGTCGACTGGGTCGGTCGACCGCTCGCCTGTAACGGTCAAATTTTTATACTACCAGTCGACCGGCCCGGTCGACCGATCCGACCGTTTGAACAGTAACGGGTAGATTTTTAAGAGCTGTTTATTTTTGTCTTTTGTATTTAAAAATTCGTTTAAGGATATATTTTGATCTAATTACCTCCTAAACTTCAGTAAATATGTTTTATCCCTAAACCCTAGCCCTCTCCTATAAATAGGGGTGTTTGGAGAGAGATTGGTTACAACAACCATTATTGCTAAAAATTCAAAAGTTTAAGGCTTTCAAAGTTCTTGGTTTTTGTGCTAAATTCTCTCAATTTTCTGAAGGGTTTTCAAAAGTTTTTCTCTGATTTCAATTTCTTTTCCTTACACAAAAGAGCTTCAATTCTACTCATTATTCTCTAAGGACCTTTGTAAGGGAAGAGATTTTTGAAAGAGAGAGTTTGTGGTCTTTTGACTACCAAGATAATTACTTGTTCTTGAGATTGTAGGAGTTGGGTACTCCATTGTAATTGTTCTTTGTGATAGTGGAAGTAGCTAGAATCCTTCTGGGGAAGGCGGGGAGTAGAGCTGGGTGCTCGAACCTCGATAACATATCCTTGTGTTTGCGATTGGTTTACATTCTTGCAATCCTTACTCTATTTTGCTTGCACTTATTACTTGCTCATCATATTCATTGTCATACTTACTTGCTTGCATTCATCTTGTGATTGTTGTAGCTTTAATTTTTTAATTTGCCCCTTGATTAGCATTGTCACCTATTCACCCCCCCCCCCTCTAGGTGACTTTTCAATTGGTATCAGAGCTTGGACTCTAGGTTTGGCTTAACATCCATAGAGAGATCCTTAAAATATTGCTAATCAATATTTTCATTCATCCATTCATACACTAGTAAACATGGCCGACAACATTAAAACCCCACCTAAATTTGATGGACTCAACTTCCCTATTTGGAAGGTTAGGATGACTATCTTTTTGCAATCACTAGGTAGTTTAGTGGCTAAGTCTTTGACCAAACCCTATGTAGCACCCAATGAAGATGAGAGCACTTGGACCGACTTCAACTTTAGAGAATATGAGGCTAACTCAAAAGCCCAAAACTCCCTTTTAACCGCCTTGAATGAGGATGACCTTACACGGGTAATTCATTGCCAATCCGCCTATGAGATTTGGCAACACTTATTGGTCACACATGAAGGGACTTCACAAGTCAAGAGAGCTAAGATAGATCTCTTGAGGTCTCAATATGAATCATTCAAAATGCTTGATGAAGAATCCATTGATTGTATGATTACTCGGTTCACTAAAATTACAAATGGTCTTTCTTCATTAGGTGACGTCATCTCCAACGATCAAAAGGTGCGCAAAGTGATACGGGCTCTTCCTCCATCTTGGGAGATCAAGGCCACCACCTTAAAGGAATTGAACGACAAGGACGAGATGGACATCATTAGTCTCATTGGGAACCTAAAGACCCATGAGATGGAGAAGAAAGCAAGAGATGAGGCAACTACTTCAAAGAAGAAATCCATTGCCTTTAAGACTTCTTCCACCAATGATGACGATGATGAAGACGAAGAAGAAGATGAGGAGCTAACTCTACTTGTGCGGAATGTCAAGAGGTTGTACCGAAAGAACAAGTTCAACTTCCGGAGAAAATTCGAAGGCAAAGAGGAGCGGAAGATCATATGCTACAATTGCCGCAAACCCGGACATATCATGGCGGATTGTCCGGAGTTCAAGAAGAAGATGACTTCCTCCTTCAAGCCAAAGAAGACAGAGGAAAAGAAAGCCTACAAAGCAACATGGGATTCGGAAAGCGAGTCCGAAGAGGAGGTGGATCAAGCTAACATGTGTTTCATGGCAAACACACCCAAGGTAACCTCTCAATCCTTTGATGATGAAGATGATGATGTAAGTAAGGAAGTTCTAGTTCATGCTTTTGTAGAACTTTCCGAAACTTATGATAACAAGAAAATAGAATGCTTCAAATTACAAAAAGAAGTTGCTTTTCTTAAAAATCAACTTGCTTTGTTTCAAAAGAAAAAGATGATCTTTCTTCCAATCTTGTTTCTATTCAAAATGAATTTGACGCTTATAAGACTTCTTGTAAGGGTAAAACCCCTATTGTTGATGATAAAGAAATTTCTTCTTTTAAATCCAAAATGAATGATTTTGAAAAAGTTTTAAAAGATTGTGCCTTTAATACTAAGAAACTTGAAGAAAAGTTTTCCAAAAAGCACACTTTTCATGTTAAAGATTCTCATGCTAAAATTCCACATGCTCACACTTCAAATAATACTTCTCATGCTAAATCTTTTCATGTTCACAATGCCCATGCTCACAAATCACACACTCACTATGCTTTTAAATATGGTAGAGTGTATAGATGTACTTATTGTGGCAAAAATGGACACTTAGCCAATTTTGTTATGATAAATTGCATAGTTCAAATAATCTTGTTTGGGTTAATGGCTCTAACCCTCATGGACCCAAGAAAATGTGGGTACCAAAATCAAGTCCTAAAATGTTTGATGTAGGTACACACCAAGGCTCCAAGACGTAGGGAGCGGTGGTACCTTGATAGTGGTTGTTCGAGACACATGACGTGGGATATCAACAACTTCACAACCCTATCAAGGTACATGGAAGGTGGTACCGTCACCTTCGGGGATGACTCCAAAGGAACTATCATCGGTATAGGTAACATTCAAATTGGTGCATCTCCTATTATTGAAATGTTGTTTTAGTTGATGGTTTGAAACATAATTTGCTTAGCATTAGTCAACTTTGTGACCGTGGACTTAAAGTTGTTTTTGATGATTCCTCATGCAAGATTTTTGATGTTAAATCCGATGTTTGTATTCTTATCGGTTTTCGTGATAATAATGTTTATATCATTGACATGCTTAATTTAGATTGTTCTACTAAATGCTTGAATGCTTTTGATGAAAACTCTTGGCTTTGGCATAGAAGATTAGGACATGCATCTTTTGACCATATCTCTAGAATTAATTCAAAGGAATTGGTGAAGGGTATACCTTGCTTGAATTTTGAGAAAGACCGCATTTGTAGTGCGTGCCAACTTGGGAAACAAACCAAGTCTTCCTTTAAACCAATCAAGGATATCATGTCAACTAGGCCTTTAGAATTAATTCATATGGATCTTTTTGGACCAACTAAAACTAAGAGTTTAAATGGAAGTAGATTTGCATTTGTTTTGGTTGATGATTTCTCCCGTTTTACTTGGGTTTTCTTTTTGCAAAATAAAGATCAAACTTTTTCTCATTTTAAGATTTTTCGAAAAAGAGTTGAAAAAGAAAAGGGTTTTCCGATTTTGAGAATAAGAAGTGATAGAGGTGGTGAGTTTATTAACCAACTCTTCATGACTTATTGTGATGAAAAGGGAATTAAGCATGAAACGTCTTGTCCTAGAACTCCACAACAAAATGGAGTTGTAGAAAGGAAAAATAGAACACTTCAAGAGATGGCTAGGACAATGATAAGTGAGTATGACCTCCCTCAATATTTATGGGCCGAGGCCGTAAACACCGCATGCTATATATCGAATCGTATTTATTTATGCAAAAATTCTTCAAAAACATCATTTGAAATGTATCATTCTAGAAAACCAAATGTTGCATATTTTAAAGTTTTTGGATGCAAGTGTTTTGTTTTGAATACTAAGGATAATTTGGGTAAATTTGATGCTAAGGCTTATGAGGCTATCTTTGTTGGATATTCCTCTACTAGCAAAGCATATAGAGTTTTCATTAGATCTTCTCTTACCATAGAAGAATCCATGCATGTTAAGTTTGAAGAATCTAATGTGTTTGTTGAGAATGTTGTAGAGTTTGAACCATTAGGTGAAGACATGGAGAGACTATCCTTGAAGGACTCACCCGCTCATGAAGAAAAGCTAGATCCTATTGATGAAGTTCAAGAGGATAAGGAGGAAAGCACTCAACCGCTTCCTAAAGCTTGGAGATACGCTACAAATCATCCTAAGGAGCTCATCTTGGGTGATGCATCTAAAGGAGTCACAACGCGCTCCAAACTCCATGACCTATGTGGTAACTTTGCTTTCATTTCTCACTTTGAACCCAAAGGCATTCTCGAAGCCGAGACGGACCCATATTGGTTGCTTGCCATGCAAGAGGAACTCAATCAATTTGAGCGCAACCAAGTTTGGCACCTTGTTCCTAAGCCCCACGATAGACCAATAATTGGTACTAAGTGGACCTTTAGAAACAAGATGGATGAGTCCGGAAATGTCATTAGGAATAAAGCTAGGTTAGTGGCCCAAGGTTACACTCAAGTTGAGGGAATTGACTTTGAGGAGACCTTTGCACCCGTAGCACGGCTTGAAGCCATACGGATGACACTAGCTTTTGCATGTTTTAAAAATTTTAAACTTTTTCAAATGGATGTGAAAAGTGCATTTTTGAATGGTTTTATTAATGAAGAAGTTTATGTTGCTCAACCTCCCGGTTTTGTTGATCATGTTCATCCCGATTTTGTTTTTAAACTTGATAAAGCTTTGTATGGATTGAAACAAGCTCCAAGAGCTTGGTATGAAAGGCTTTCTAGTTTTCTCATTTCAAATGATTTTATTAAAGGCAAAGTAGACACAACTCTTTTTACTAAGCATGTTGATAATGATATTTTAATTGTGCAAATTTATGTTGATGATATAATTTTTGGATCTACTAATGAGCTTTTATGCAAGGATTTTGAGAAGGTAATGCAACTAGAATTTGAAATGTCTTCCATGGGTGAGCTCAATTTCTTCCTTGGACTCCAAATCAAGCAATTGCAAGACGGAACCTTCATTAACCAAGCCAAGTACGCAAAGGAGCTAGTAAAGAAGTTTGGGCTTGAAGGATCAAAGGCTTGCAACACTCCAATGGCAACTACTACAAGCTTGATAAGGACGAACAAGGTAAAAATGTTGATATTAAATTATATAGAAGCATGATAGGAAGTCTTTTATATTTAACGGCAAGTAGGCCGGATATCATGTTTAGTGTGTGTCTTTGTGCTAGATTTCAATCGTGTCCTAAAGAGTCTCATCTTATTGCGGTAAAACGCATTATTCGTTATATTAAGGGCACAATTGGAATGGGTCTTTGGTATATTAAAACTAGAGATTTTTCAATGACTAGTTATTCGGATGCCGACTATGCGGGTTGTAGAGTAGATAGAAAGAGTACTAGTGGGACATGTCAATTTCTTGGTAATTGTCTTGTTTCATGGTCCTCTAGGAAGCAAAATTCCGTAGCTCTCTCAACCGCCGAGGCGGAGTATGTTGCCGCGGGGGCTTGTTGTGCACAAGTCCTTTGGATGAAACATACTCTCCTTGATTTTGATTTGCACTTTGATCATATAAAAATATTTTGTGATAATACTAGTACTATTCACATGACCAAAAATGCAAATCAACATAGTAAGACCAAGCACATTGAGATTAGATATCACTTTCTTAGAGATCATTTTGAGAAAGGTGATATAGATATTGATTATGTTTCCACGGATTTACAACTAGCCGATATTTTCACTAAACCTCTTGATTTTGCTAGATTTTCGTTTATTTGTGGAGAACTTAATGTTTGTATTATTGAATAAACATGTTTTTCATAACCCTTTTTGATGTATGACAAAAAGGGGGAGAATAAGTTTACATGGACAAAAATAAGTTCATTTGGTCTTGGTTCCATATGAATTTATATGTTTTTTTTTATGAGTTTTTGTGTTTTTAAATAAATTCTTGCGTTTTAGTTGTTTTTGGTATTTTTGGTATCAAGAGCAATTTTTGTGTTTTATATTTGTTTTAATTGGTTTCAATAATTGGTGCATCATTTCAATTATTAGTTTCTAGAGTATATTCTTGTGTTTTATGTATAGCATAATTTGAGGGGGAGCTTTATCCTCCCTATATTTTTGTTAATAGCCTATTTGTTTTGTCATCATCAAAAAGGGGGAGATTGTTAGCCCAAGAGGTTACACTCTCCAATTGTTTTTATGTTTTGATGATGACAAACCAAATTGGTGCTATTTGGTACTAATGATTTTGTTCAAGATGAGTTTCAGGTTTTGTACCATGTTTAGAGACCATTCGCTTAGCTATTGCAAGAACTTCTAAGTTCCACATAGCAAGGAAGGCAAAATTGCACATCAAGGAAGGATCAAAGAAGTGAAGGCTCTAGCAAAGCATTGGATGGCTCAAAGACTTGAAGATAGCACAAGAAGTCTTCATGTAATTTGTCTTTCAGTTTATAGTTTGTTAAAGAATAGTGGATAGGTTTGAAGCTCTATCACACACGTTTTTGCGCACATACTCATTCCAAAATAATTTCTTATAAATTATACAAAAATATTTTGCATACAAGATTTTGCCTACAGATATATATTTATGTTTTATACTAATCCCTGTTCAAAAGTATTTTTGTTAAAATCAAAATCCTCTTTGTTTTCTTTTTAAAATTGACTTTTTGACCTGATCCGGTCGACCAGGCCGGTCGACCGAGTCTGTGTCAGTCTGGTCCGGTCGACCGGACCAGTCGACCGAAGTCCTGGCAGATGCACGTATCCGTGTGCACGTCTGTCGGTCGACCGGGGCGGTCGACCGGACTATTATTTTTGCTCACAGGTTTTATCGGTCGACTGGGTCGGTCGACCGCTCGCCTGTAACGGTCAAATTTTTATACTACCGGTCGACCGGCCCGGTCGACCGATCCGACCGTTTGAACAGTAACGGGCAGATTTTTAAGAGCTGTTTATTTTTGTCTTTTGTATTTAAAAATTCGTTTAAGGATATATTTTGATCTAATTACCTCCTAAACTTCAGTAAATATGTTTTATCCCTAAACCCTAGCCCTCTCCTATAAATAGGGGTGTTTGGGGAGAGATTGGTTACAACAACCATTATTGCTAAAAATTCAAAAGTTTAAGGCTTTCAAAGTTCTTGTTTTTGTGCTAAATTCTCTCAATTTTCTGAAGGGTTTTCAAAAGTTTTTCTCTGATTTCAATTTCTTTTCCTTACACAAAAGAGCTTCAATTCTACTCATTATTCTCTAAGGACCTTTGTAAGGGAAGAGATTTTTGAAAGAGAGAGTTTGTGGTCTTTTGACTACCAAGATAATTACTTGTTCTTGAGATTGTAGGAGTTGGGTACTCCATTGTAATTATTCTTTGTGATAGTGGAAGTAGCTAGAATCCTTCTGGGGAAGGCGGGGAGTAGAGCTGGGTGCTCGAACCTCTATAACATATCCTTGTGTTTGCGATTGGTTTACATTCTTGCAATCCTTACTCTATTTTGCTTGCACTTATTACTTGCTCATCATATTCATTGTCATACTTACTTGCTTGCATTCATCTTGTGATTGTTGTAGCTTTAATTTTTTAATTTGCCCCTTGATTAGCATTGTCACCTATTCACCCCCCCCCTCTAGGTGACTTTTCACACACTTCATACACTTACACACTTAGGGTTCAAAAACAAAGATTCTTATGCCTTATAAAAAAAAAACAAGTCTAATTATTGATTAGCTAGGTGCTTTGGCCTAAGCAAGCCTTAGTATTTATGCGAAAGATGATTAGATAAGTTATAAAAAATATATATATACAAACAAATCTAATTATTGACTAGCTAAGTGCTTTGGCCTAAGCAAGCCTTAGTATTTATGCGAAAGATGATTAGATAAGTTTGAAAAGAAAAATCCTCTGATTAAGCTGGGTATTTGTACCTAATAAAGCATAAGTATTCACGCCTAAAAGAGGTTTATATAATAAAATCCTAGTTTTGTGGCCTTGTTTGCTCGAGTCCTTAAGTCCTTGGGGGTGTTTTCTCACCTGGTGCCCTAAGACCGTTTGGTTTGGGAGTCATCGATTAGAGGCTCGTTACATGAGCAGATTAGAAAGCCTAATAGAACTAAGGAATAATACCACCAAAAAAAAAGTATATATAAATAAATAAGGCATAAGAGTTAGAGTTAATGAACCCTTAGTCAAAATTTTCGCATTCATAAGGTGCATATGACTTAGGGTAAAGTAATAGACTAGATGAGAAGTACAATTTGACTCCTTACTTTGATTGATAACAAAGTTTTGAATAGAGACTAAGTTTAGGAATGAAAAATTCGGTTTTCCTATAACTTATAGATTGCTTAGATCTTACAATCATATTTCAAATATTTTTCTCTTTCAAAATGCTTTTCGAAAATACTAACTCTTTATTTCTCTTTCTTATTGGATTTTGTGGGTGTAATCCGCTGAAAACCCTCACGAGACAAAACTCGTCCTCTAGGGGGAACCTAGAGGTTTAACGGCTTGTTGCACATGCTCAGTGCAATCGCGCGACCTGCGAAAGTGGTCTAATAATCCTTAGTATAGTTTAGTTGTTTTGCTCGAGGACGAGCAAAAGATAGGTATGGGGGTGTGATTGGTCGCTAATATTGCATATTTAATATCATATGTCCATACTTATTATAGAATAAAAGCCTGCATTGTCCTAATTAATTGTTTGATTTATTTGCAGGCCCAATCTTTAAGGAGTTGAAGAGAAATGAGCCCAAAGCCCACCAAAATTCTGAATTAAATCAGAATTAATTCGCACTCACTAAATCAGGGCAAAATCAAGAGGTTGAAACCGGTTGAGAAGAATCCTCTCAGAATCGATCGGTTAAAGCCAAGAATCCAAGGCCATTTCGTCAGAATCCGGGACTCAAACTGACAAACCAACTCCAGATAAAATCAGAGGGCGAAACCAAGCTGACCCACCAACAGGGTGCGGCCACCTGGCCACACCCTGGCCGCGGAAACGCGGCTTTTGCCGCGTTTCCGCGGCAATCTTGGGGAGTTAGGGGGAGCGTTTGCTCCCCCGATCTCCCCGGGATCCTGGTTGTTGGGTTTATGCCTATAAAAGGCCTGTACTTGCGCTGAAAATTGGACGAAAATGTAGAGTTAGGATTTAGACTAGTTTTCCATTTCTTTAGTTTAGGTTTTTATTTTTCTTTTTCATGTAATTGTAATTTTCATTTATGTAAATAAGAGGAGATCAGACTCTCATCGAAGAACAAGAATGAAGCTGGAGCTATAGTGACAATGGTGTAAGGTTTTCTTTCTTTTCTTTGATTGTTACGAAATCGAATCTTTGTTCTTTCTGTGTATGTACTTCTGTTTAGTTTTCTTCGTCTTCTTCTTTTCTACTTCACTTTTCTTTTTACAAATTGTCTTCCAAGTGAGTCTAAAAGCATCGAAAGAGTCTTGCCTTTGCGAGTGCCACCGATAGCTCATGACGATGGAATTGTGAGTCTCTCTGTATCATTTCATACTTGAAGTAGTCTTGATGATGTAATGTGGAAGAGACCAATACTCTAATCTTATGGGCTATGCGCTGAATGCCTCCACTTCAAGGTAGCATCGTAGCTAAGAACTCAAGGTAAGCTTTTGGTAAAAAGAAGGTAAGTAATTGTCTTTCTTTCTTTTCTTTTATTTCTTTAGCATAGATCACCAACACTCATCTTCCAACTCTTTCTTCTCCACTCACTCCATTTGTACATATTCGCTTTTATTGTTTTCTGATTTTTCCACCTTCTTCATCTTTCACTTTCTTCTTAACTTTAACTATAACTTTCTTTTTCATTTTTATAACTTTAAAACAGAGAAGAACTTTCGCTTATTTTTATAACGATTTCAATAAAACTGTAAACGCTTCTATCGCAAAACCCTCCTTGTGGATCACGACCCGCATAGCCACTTGCTATAGCGGAAGAATTGAGCACTTGCACATCTCCTTTCTTAAGTTCTATAATTCTGTATTTTGTGTGCAGGTTTAGCCTCAATCAGTGTCATCTGGACAGATTGTGCCACAAAGACAAGGTCATGATCCTTCACATAATGGCAGATTTTGCCACCAGAGCGCCGGATCGTCTTTGATCAAAATTGGCAAAGGACTGATTGCTGCCAGCAGGTCGGATCGTCTTTGATAAAAATTGGCAATGGGAATTCCGCGACCTTACTAGTGACGTCCACTATCCCAAAATGGATCATCTCGGATAAGCGACTATCAGCCTCACCTCAAAAGGAATCATCTCGGATAAGCGACTGCCAACAGCCTCTGGGACACGCATCAGCTGCCCCAGATTGTTCCTCCTGCTTAAAAGTAAAGCTTCAACTGGGGAAGCATAAGGCAACTTTTCGGTCTCTTTCATCAAGTCACAAGATTGACGAACATAGCTCACTGTAATGCAAATCGGAACAGATTAGCAGTTAAACACAGAAGACACTGCAAAAGTGCTAAGTCAGATTCTTTGGGGCGAAGCAATCCGATTTCAGTTAAAGCAGAGGATAAGCCTTGCTTGCACAGCAATGATGGGCTAACTCAGCAAACGCCAAGTCCTAGCCTCGCCTATATGGCTAAGCCAGACTGATCCTGTGGGACACATCTTAGCCTCACCTATATGGCAAGATTGGCTCAACTTTGAAGAGACCAAGTCCCAAGTTCTGCCTGTGCAGCGGACTTAACATGCAGTGATCTTTCTGTGATCAAGTCAGAATGATAGCTTCGCTGGGAAGCTATGCTGAAATCCTTCTCTGCAGATCAGTCAATTGCAAAATGAAGAACAAGGGAAATCAATCCCTGAAGTAGCTGTCAAAGCTAAGTTAAGGGAGATGAACTCCCTAAAAGATTATTGGTGAAGTCGTTGAATGATCAAGACTTACTGGTCCTTGGCCGGATAATGACCAGAGTAGGCATTCCCACTACTTCAGAGATCTGAGTATCTCTCTCAACCAAGAGAAGAGGAGAAGAGCAGATCACTTCTCTTCAGAGGACCTCAAGTGTCCTATTTATAGGCCCCATGGCCTGAGCGCTGCCGCCTCAAGAGTGGAAGCACGAGCACATTTAAGGCATTCATTGCGCCTTGACGAAAGGGACGGTTTCCCTTGGAACCGTGCAAAGGAAGAAACACTCTCCCTCATAAAGGCACTTATTGCGCCTTGAAGAATGGGAATATCCTCCCTTGGAAATGCATAAGGGGAGAATATCTCCCTCGATCAGTGCGAGAGAAGGAGTAATCCTCCTCGTAATTGGCCCAAGCAGTTAGCCTTGGAAAGGCAACAGATGTTCCAAAGCGAACTTATTCCTGGAAGCCCAGATGCGAAGCTACCCAAACGCGAAGCTACTCAGAGTCACGAACCTGTACAATTCTTCGGCAAACTTATCCCAAAGCAGGATTGGAAGCGAAGCTGAACTCAACCATCATAGCGACGTTCATACTCCACACACCACCGATTAAAGCAGTTCAAAGTATTTCGAAGTCTGAGCTATTGCAGACTTTCGAAAACTTTGAAGGGGGTCTTGTTGACACTTAAAAAAGACAAGATTCTTATTGGTCCGAACAATGTTTAAACTTGTTGACATTTACAAAAGACAAGTAACAGACAACCTGAAGACCCGTTTTCACCCATCTCCGAGGGACAAGGAAGTAACTTGGACTCCACTTATCCAGCAAGCAGACAGTGAACCAGATTATTTCTGAACAGACCTCAGCAGGTCTAAGATGCTAGCACTTAGCATCGCATGAGTCCAAAGGGATAGCCTCGCTCGAGAGGCTAGTATCACCCGACTTCGCCTTGAAGCCATTCAGAGCCTCGCCAGGGAGCTAACTTATAACTTCGCCACAGAGGACTTCTAGCTCCGCCAAAGAGTTTCTTTTGGACTTCGCCAGAAACTGCCTCCAGCTCTGCTGAAAGTTCAAAGCGGGCAGCGCCGCTATTGGTCTGCTATGGTCAACCTTTGACCAATCAAATCTCCGGATGAGATCAGATCTAATCAGATCAAATCCAATTAAGATCAATCGGAGATCAAATTTGGCAGTTGATTGCCACAATCTCTTGACTCTTCTAAAACGAGTAAGAAGATCAGGGGAAATCCTCCAGCAATATGGAAATGATCAATACAGATCAAGAAGATCAACCGACCTGCTATTTCTAACTTCACAGAAGCTGATCCTAGCCTCGCAGCAAGGCTACTTTCCAGATTCAAACAGATTCGATTCAATCTGTTTTCATATTTTCAAGGGACAGTTATACCCTTGCTCTCCCTATAAATAGCCCACCAGGGGCACAAAGGAGGAGAGAACCTTTCTTCTGAGGAAAACCCCCACGCGCACGAAGAAAGAGGACTCCACAAGCAGAGACTTCTTCAAGAGGACTCCACAAGCAGAGGCTTCTTCACGACGCACCGTGCGTTCTTGAATTCAGAGACTTTTTAGAGAATTACTTCTCTAACCAGGGTGCTGATATCCTAACATCGACCTTCTTCTCAAGGAATCTCCGGAACCAGGCGAGAAGGAATTCCTAAATTGAAGGCGATTTTGAGAAGTAGCAAGAGGGTTCTTCCAACCTTCTATTCTCTGATTCCCAGAACCAGGCGAGAAGGGAATCTCATCACTCATATCGTCAAAGGGACAAAGTGGTCGCGCGCTGACCAGACTCCTATCGGCACACTTCTCCAGAATCTCTGAGGAGATTTACTTGTAATCTTTTTAAGAATACTTGTAATTTAGCTCCTCAAACTCTTTTTATTGTAAGTTTTTCCCTTTGCAAAATCTATGGAAAACAATCCCTTGTCAAGTTAATATCACACCTCTGACAGCATTGTTGAATTTCCTGAAAACAGGATTTTTCTACAAACCTTGACTTGTTAAGATTATTATCATATTTTTAACAAGTCAAAGATTCTTTACTTCTATTAGTCTGACTTTCAATAAAAAAAATGGAGTTCAAGACAATAGAAGAGACAAAAAAAAGTGTCACTTTTATTTATATCCAGGCATATGAAAGTGATACAAAACGCTCTCTTATACAATAAGATTGAGTGTTACAATAAAGGAGTACAAAGAAGTCCCTCTTCCTCTCAAAGGTTGCACTCACTCCTTGAAGCTGCTCACCACTCCAAGTACAAGATGTTTGGAAGGGCGCCAAAGTAGGATTGAACACTGTGGCGATGATCGGAAGCTGATTGCACCACGATGCATGATGTAAACATTGAAAGAGCCCATCGTTGACCAAGAACAATGGTGTTTTTAAGGTCAAAAGGCAGCAGAATCTTCTGATTCCACCTGACCATCCGAAGTGGGGGGGGGTATGATCCTTCATTGATGAACATCTCCGCCACCAGAAAGTCATCCAATGAGCATGGAGCTTTCGTCGATGATACTTCTGGGGTAGGTGAAGGGAGAATCCAAGACCATACCCACCACTATATCCACTGTCATCCTCACTCTGACCATGCCATGCCAAGAAGCATGACCGATGCATTGAATCCAAAGAGATCTTGGCGGGTGTCAGGGCCCATGACTTCTTCTCCTGTGGTCGACCACCGAACAAGTTCGCGGGCCGATATATTCTCCCAAGGGCCCAGCGAACATGAAAAGGAATGATTAAGCCTACCTGTAAAAAGCAAAAATTAGAAGATCTGAAACTTAGTATATTTCAACAAGAAAAATTAAGTGACAGACGCAGCTATTGCGGAAAACTACAGACGCAGGAATGACCCGCGCAGTGAAACAAACTTCTGCGGCGGTAGAAACAGACGCGATCAAAGCTGTGATACACACAGAATTCGAACGCAGTCTAGTTTTGCATCCGCGTCTAAGGTATGAGGCACGAAGAGAGTCAGACGCGAAAACTACCGTCTCCCTGTTCGACGAACAGGGGTTACAAAATTCAGGCCTGAAACTTTCGACCTAAGTTGAAATTCTTCTAAGTCGACAGCCTCAGATGCGAGCTCTGTATGTAAAGCTCGCGGTCCAGGCGCGAAAGTCCATTATACTCGCGTCCAGAGAATTTTGAGTCAGAGTTTTCTGAATGGTGCAACTCCCAAAAGGTGGGCGCACCAACCAGACTTCAGAAGAAGGTCAAGAAGATGAATCTCTTTAAGAGATACCAAAACTGAAACCCAGTAAGGGCTGAAAATTTCATGGCAAACCAGGAAATCATACCTGCAGAACCCCCATTAAGGGTTGAACTTTCTGCATCAAGGCGCGGACATAAAAGGTACTCAAGGAGACGCTTCTTGATCTTGAAATCACTTGACAGTGATAATCTTCTGAAGAGATTAAACAAAAGCATGATAGCTCTGGGTCATCATCGTCCATGGAGGCAAGTCCCAGATATAAGTCCTTGAAGAGAAAAGGCAGAATCGCTCAGAGCATTCGCTCTCAAAGGAAAGCAGTCGAAGTAATGGAGAAGCTGAGCCCTATTTATAGGCGAACCATAATCCCTGTAATTAAGGGCTCACTAATCAGAACCGTCAGCCTTAAATCCCACACAAATGTCAAAGCCCAATGAAGGGCTGACGCGTGGATTGTCGCTTCGGGAAACATCGAAGACGCAAGTCTCCAACCGCCAACGCCAATTTGGCATTTAAAGGCATTAATGCCTAAGCCCAATGAAGGGCTGATGCGTGGATTGTCGCTTCGGGAGACGTCGAATGATGCGAGTCCCCAATCGACAACATTGATTTGACATTTAAAGATCCCACGAAATCTTTATGATAAGCTGTATGTAACACCTGGGAAGTTGCACCAAACGCAAGCCCGAGAGGCGCATCCAGGAACTGGCGTCCCTTTGCGAATTTAAAAATGGCGTCCTTTTTCATTCCGGTCAAGAGAACTACAACCGCGTCTCTCAGAGTGATTCAAAGCTGCATCCCCTCACAGCAAAAGGGACCCATTCTGGGGGTCGCGCATGGAAATCACATAAAAGTGAAAAGCTGCGTCCTGAGACTTGTGTCTACAACGGAGAAGGCCTATGGCATTCACAAGTATCTTGGAGCTGCGTCTATATGGCGAAATGACAATGGTGTTCATATCATAAACTCAATATAATTTGAGTTTGCACCAGGTCAAGGATCTAGAGACGTATCTCCACTAAGACAGTGTCGTGTCCTCATATCTATGCGTCAGTTTTGAGGAGCATAAGACCGCGTCCTCACTGCATCCTGAATTCTGCACTTGGGCAGAGTTAAGGGCTGCGGCCAGGGAGCCGCACCCAAAGCCGCGTCCTTCGCGCCAACTTGAACCGCGTTAATTGACAGGTCAGAGTCGCGTTTCTCAGGACCGCGTCTCCCTATAAATCAGAGCCGCGTTTCGCCCAAGAACTCAGTTCTACCTAAGTTCATTATTCACGGTCAGTCAAGGATCACAGCCAAAGACTGCAGCTAAGAAATTGGATTCATCTACAGTGGAACAATGAAGATGGAGCAAAATTTCAAAAGACTTTTATTATTTGAGCCAAGAATGATAAAAGCAATACGAACACTCTTGATGAATTGAGTGTTCTTTCCTTTACAAAAAAGAAGGGGAGGCTAATAATCTTGATTAGCCAAAGAACGGATTTGCTCTCGGAGGCGATGTATCTCGTGCTGACGCGCTTTCTCAGCCTCCATGAGAGCCTGGACCTGCAGCTTCTCCTCAGACAAAAATCTCCTCGCAGCCAGCTGCGCTCGTAGGGATTCCAACTTGGAGGAATGAGCAGAGAGGTTTTCTTCAACTTGCGTCTTGGCAACCTCCAACTCTGCCAGCTTCTTCCTGGAAGTGGCAAGTTTCTGCTCATTGATTGCAATCAAGGCCTCTGCCTTGGCTATGGTGGCCCGAGCACTGATAATAACCTGCTCTTCGTTCTGCATGACGATCTCAGATTCCTTTGAATCGCCAGTCAGCTTTTGATGGTCAGCCTGGAAATGTTGGAGATGGCGGGTCTCTTCAGCTATTCGTTCCTCCATCTCCTTCCGCTCTTGTTCTTGAGCAGCTTGAAGCTTAGTCAGGGTTGCCCGGGCCTCGTGAACTGAGCCAGGTCTTCCAAAGACTTAAGCTCTTTCAGGTCACTTCCCAACTGCTCCACCAGCAGCAGGCACGCCCTAGCCTGTGAAGGACCTCCAGTATGACTGATGTTCTCGATCAGATTTTCAAGAAGCACTTGGGAAAATTCGAAAGAACTGCCCCAAGAGAGGATGAGGTCAATACACGATCGTATGGAAGCAAAGAACTACTGCACCATTTGACGTGTCAGTTCTTCCATGATATCACCGGCTTGGGAGAATTCCGCTGATGTGCTCCCAGATCCCCTTTCTATCACAGGGCAAGGGATGGGAATCAACTCGTCCCGTGCAAGAGTAGGATCAACGATAGGTGCGACAGAAGATGAGATGGTCGCCGATACGTCTGGCGCAGTCACTGTCGTAGCGGCCTCCATGGTGACTGAAGTAGCAGCAAACCTGACTTCTTCAGAGCCCTTAGTCGGGACTTGAATTGTACTGCCTTCTGGGCCGACGCTGGCCGCAAGTTCCTCTGCCTGAGCTCCCTCAGCGCTCTCTTCAGATTACCAAAACATCAGCCATGACAACAAACAGAAAATATTCAAGACATCAATATTTCTTTACCAAGCTGAGGGTCCAAAGACGGCAAGTTCCTGGGCAAATCTTGCAGGGTTGAAGTCTCCCCGACTTCAATAATTGCCCTCTCTTGAGGCATCTCAGTAGCAGCCTCAACACCCTCCTGCTGGGCCAGCTCCTGTATCATCTCCTCGATATGGGAGGAAGTCGTAACCTCGCTGTCCACGGCCAGCCCTGTAGCATAAAGGGAAAATGTCAGAGCCTTTTCCCTAGTTACAAGGGGAAACCGGGTTAACAAGACAATAAGAGTACCTTTAGCAGCGGCAATTGTTGCTATTGGCGAAACCACCACAGGGTCATACCCATGTATTTCTTCCTCCGAAAGGTGTGAGAATTTGCTCGGATCTGGAAGAGTGGGTTCATCGCCAAAATCGACTTCATCGACTGAATCATATTCATCCTCCTCGAACGACGAAGACGATAGCGCAACACAAGAGGCCTCGGCAACCGAAGCCTTGCCACCAAGTATCCAGTAGTAGGACTGGGGTCAGCTACCCTCGAGCTGGGCATCAGTACAGTAGGAGACCCAGGTTGTTGCGCTTCATTCCTCCTCTCTTGAGCCAAAGAAGACCCTGGTTGAGTTGAGACCCCTGGAATCTCAACATCCTCCCTGCTCATCAGATCAACCTCGAGCTGCTCAGCCTCATCAGTTGCGGCGGGTTCGTCAACAAGCTCCCCTTCTTCTAAAATCATGGAGTCCTTGCTGCGCAATCCACGAGTACGAACGAGAGGGTTTCATCTTCCTCCACCTCATCTCCCTCTGCCCCTCAACACCGGAAGGGACGGCCTCGGACATGGAAGCTTCAGCCGCCAAGTCTCTCCTGGCCTTCTTCGGGGCAGGCTCAGCTGTGGAAGTAGAACCAGGCTCAACTGTGGAACTAGAACCATGGGGACGTTTAGGCATCGCCCGTCGACACCTTCTGGCAGGCTGCTCCCTAGGTGCTGCCGCTCTCGGCTCCCCCCGCGTCTCCCCTCTGGTTTCCCTCTGAGCCGCCTGGTATTCATCGATGCCTCGCGGACGCTTGTTGGATGCCAGCTTCTCTTCATAAGACGCATTAATGCTCCTAATGCATGAGCACCCTATTGAATAGCCAGGCATCTTGCTAGCCTGGAAGTACCAGGTGCAGAAACTAAGGCTTACGTAGCAGTTTGGCGTCTTATGAGGTAAGCTGAAAAGAGCCTGTGTTCCCCCAGCCACGCTGTAATACCAGGCTCGGGCGCCTTCAAACAATTCCCATTGAAGGCGAGTTGGGCATTAGGGTTGCCGAGATATAGCTGGTCATAGCCGAACTGTCAGGCAAAACGATTCGGCATGTATGGCTCGATCGTGCACGAATTCCCTTGCCGAAAAAGCAGATACCCGGGCCGAATATTGATAAGCCACCAGAAGACTCCCGATGGCAACCTCGTGAAGTCGTCCGGACCCACGATGTCGGCAAACTTATCCCCATAAGCAGCATCGGTAATCTCGGGGAAGCAGCGGTTGAGATGGTAATTCGAAGCATTCAGGATGCATTTCTGAACGTAGAACATATAGTTGTTGGACCAGCTCGAGTTCTCTAGCCGCTGCATAAAGGGGACAAACCCCTCAGAGCGAGACACTGGCATCATCAGGGAGGGGCAGTGCATAACGTACCAAGCCATTAGGTACGTGTAGGGAAGCTCGACCCGGGGGTTGGGGTCTTTATTTTCGGCCTCCCCTCTGAGTCAACATCCGGCCTACCTTGGGAGTCGACGACCGCCTCTACCCTGCATAGGCTCTGAGTCAGGGCCCGCAACCCACTTTGGATACCGGCCACCATTGCCGGAAGGAGAGCGATGGACCTACCATAGGCCAACAGGACCGCTGGATACACCACGTCAGCAACGATCACTTCATGCGGCAGTGTCGGTACAACACAGCGCTTCAACCATAGCATGAGGAAGCCCGCCCAGTAGTGCCTGGTTAGAAATGGGGATCCGAGCTTGATGATGGAAACTTTTAAAAACCGTGTCAGGTTTGAAAGTGTCTTCGTTCGACTCTGTGGTATAAGAACTCACAGAGGCGTCGATCCTCTCGGCGATTTCCTCGTCGGAGCTGGGAGCCAGACTAGTCACTGAGTGGTCTTTCTCAGTAATGCCATTAAACAGGTAGCTCGCCCAAGACATCTGCTTAACTCCCCTAGTCCTCCAGAAGGTTATTTGGCCGCAGATGTGAAAGTGACATAACACTTCCCAGTAGGTCTCATATACCCGAGGGCACTCTTTCTTCAAGAGATGAAGCTCCTCAGAAGTGGGGACGTATTCCTCATAAGGTGCATCTCCCATGACAAGCCCCATTTCTCCGACCGGGGTGAAGAATGTCCCCGTCAGAGGGTTGTAGTGCTCCAGAATCCTGTAAAAATTTTTGGAACTCTGTGGGATGCCATATTGCACTCCCCTGACCGCTTGATACAATCCCACCTGGTCCAACAGACCTCCGAGTTCGGTGAGGACAAAGCCCACCATCTTGCCCCACCAGGACTTGTCGGAAGAATGAATCCACCCGAGCGGGCGGAAGTCAACTGGGAAATCACCCCTTACCTTCATGAATTGATTGATGAAGGTAGTGCTGAGCTGAGGGGTTTTCCCTACTGGGTACTCATACCTGAGTGATCCTGGAAACAAGCAAAAAACTTCCCTCCTGTGTCCGACAGAGTGTACCTTCCTGGCGCCCAGTATGCCAAGAGAGACATTGGAGACAGGTCGGGCAAGGTCCCATTCCATTGACCGAGGGACAGACATGTGCTGAAGGTAGGATAAGGGATACATTCTCTCCATATTTGGAAGAAAGAATTTCCTACCCCCTATCGGGCGGAGCCACTTGTAATCGCCATCATGCAAGACGTGACCACCCTCGCCAATGTTGTCCCCAAAGAAGAAGAAGGGTTTCTTCAACGGAACACGCGAATCCGTCTTAAATTCCGCGTCAGTCATAATTTCTCGGAAGGTCCCCATGTCGACCTTGGAGAGCCTCTCCCTTCGCTCCTTCGACTTGTCAGCAGTCACAGGAGCAGTCCTTTGCAACACGAAGGTTAGATTGCGGTCAGCACCACCTACGTGCCCGAAGTGACACTTTTTGGAGAGAGGATCGGAGGAATATCGCACTGCAAAAGAAAATAATACTTGATCAGAAATCTGAAGGAAATGATTAAGTGTTTACAACTCAAACGCAGAAGTGAACCCAGACGTGGAAATCATCAAAATCTGCGTCCAGACCCGAAGACAGTGAGGCTAGTATGGGGCTTGCGTTTTAAATCCAATACTTGTGAGATAATTTCTGAGTGTTGGACTCAGACGCTAGATTCATGAGGACCAGCATCTGATTTCTCAAGACGCAAGAGTCATGAGAAATTTGCGTCTGAATCTTTCACAATCAGAAATATTTTAAGTGTTGATCTAAAACGCAAGGCTCACTGGGGTCCTGTGTTCAACAAACAGACACAGATTCGAGCAGATAAAAGCAGCAGGGGTCATCAAACCTGCGCCTTGTTTATCGACTCAAGAGCCGCGTCTGAAGATCAAACACGGGCTCGAGCCCGCGTTGGCGGTTCACTTTCAAAAGGGGATTTAAGAGTTAAAAGAACTCTATAAACCCTTTTAATGGTGGAAATCAAGTCTGATGGCTTCTTATACCTGAAATAGGGGTTTCCTGCATGGAGGAACCGCCCCTCTGAGTTTCAGGAACGACCGCCTGTGAAGACGAAGCAGTTTGCTTGGCCTTTGGCGCCATTGTGAATCAAGGATCTGGTGTTAGATGAAGAAAAGAGAACAAAGGAAGCTCCTTTCTCAAACCCTAACAGATGCACACGAAGATGAAGGAGAGTCTAATGATGACTCTTGAAAGACTATTGCCTTTTATAGGCACAATGATTCGCAAAGATACGCCGCGCTTGGCTCGACACCCAATCCCCGCCTGATGCGTGGAAAGCGCATTAAATGCAGCGTGAAATTCGCACGCCAAAAAGTAGACGTCCCCTCAATTCTACGGGACACGTGGCAGCGTAATCATGGCACGGATTCACATCCAACAGTCGCGTCTTCATCTCTAAAGACGCGTCCCTTCGATGGATGCATCCTTTCAGCACGGCCAGAATTGTGTCCGGAAAACCGCGTCTTCAATCCAAAAGACGCGTCCCTCTGAGGACTGCATCCTTTCAACCGGCCAAAGTCGCGTCTGCCTCGTCGAGTAACAGTCACGTTTTCATCCCCAAAAGATGCACCCCTATAGAAGGCGCATCTTTAAAGCAGTACTACCCCTGCGTCCACAGAACTGGCGTTCAGTCCTTGCTTCTGCAATTCAATTCAACAGTACACTGGCACAAGTAGACGACTACCCACCCCTGGTTTAAAGTACACCAACGACAAAACTCAAAAGCATCGGGAGGTTTAGACTGTGTATCTGAACACTCAACATGATCAGTTTTGGCGGCTTCAAAGAGTTCCACAGTACACTAACGAAGGCCTTACTCCAAACAAGATCAAGCCCGGAGCATTTCAGTCCAGTCATAGGGGTGAATTCCACTAAAGTCCAAAGTATTTCGAAATCCGTCCCAGCTAACTGCGGAATGTCGAAAACTTTGGAGGGGGTTCTTTAGGCTGTCTAAAAATCATTGAAGATAAGTCATCAAAAGCAGAGTCCCAAACTCCAGACGCAGGGCTAATCATAGCCATCACTACAGCACCAAGGCGCGTGGGTCGAAACCCGCGTCTCAGCCAGTACTGCAACATCAAGGCGCGAGGGTCGACACCCGCGTCTCAGCACCAAGGCGCGAGGCTCGAAACCCGCGTCTCAGCATCAAGGCGCGAGGCTCGACACCCGCGTCTCAGCATCAAGGCGCGAGGCTCGAAACTCGTGTCTCAACATCAAGGCGCGAGGCTCGACACCCGCGTCTCAGCACCAAGGCGCGAGGCTCGACACCCGCGTCTCAGCACCAAGGCGCGAGGCTCGAAACCCGCGTCTCAACATCTAGGCGCGAGGCTCGACACCCGGTCTCAGCACCAAGACGCGTGAGTCGAAACCCGCGTCTCAGCATCAAGGCGCGAGGCTCGACACCCGCGTCTTAGCGTCAAGGACGCATGGGTTGAAACCCGCGTCTCAGTTATAACTGCCCTTGTTATGGGGCCAGTCACTGCCTACATAACGGGAAAGTTAACCCCTCATTGTGGAGTGTTTTTAGGGGGCACGTTCGCCCCTGAAACCTTTATAAATAGCCCCGTTGCTATGGAAGAAAGGAGGGATACGACAGGCAGAGAGGGCACGGAGGGTCGGTCAATCAGATCAGAGAGATCAAGGAGAAGAGCTTGACTTGAGAACCTCCACAGAGAAGGAAAGAGAGTCCAACTCTTCAAGTAACTTTCTGCGTACAAGTTAAACTTTGCCTACAATCTCTTTGAGATTTCTGGCCGACAGAGCTGCGTTACTCCGTCTGCCATCCGAAGAGAAGATCCCCAAAGTTCTTGACGTTCACCCGGTCAACAGAAAACAAGATTCACTTTCCATCGCCACTTGAAGAACCCAGCACTAAACAAAGGGGAGATTCAAGACTCAACATCTCCCCTCCCTTGTAGTCGAAGCATTAGTTTGTTGTAAACTTTCAATTGATTCAAGGAAATCTTTACACGAACAAACTCTCCGTACCGTACAGAAAACACTTGGTTCGATATTGCCTTTAAGAAATTTAATGTTAATACTAAGGCTCACTATGCACTTTTACAAGCTTTAAATGATGATGATATGTCTAGAGTTATTCATTGTAAAACCATATATGATATTTGGTCACATTTGGTTGTCACACACGAGGGAATATTACAAGTCAAAAGAGATAAGATAAATCTTTTGAATTCTCAATATGAAAATTTTTGCATGAATGATAGTAAATCTATTGATGACATGATCAAAAAGTTTACTAAAATTACAAATGATTTTTTTCTTTAGGTGATTCTATTGACAATGACCAAAAGCGAGGAAGGTCATTCAGGCACTTTCACCCACATGGGAGGTCAAATCAACTACTTTGAAAGAGCTTGATGACATGAAGGACATGGAATGGAGATGAAAGTAAAAAAAAAAGAGAGAAGGTGTCTCAAAAGAAGAAAACACTTGTCGTCAAGTCTACTCTATTCATCTCTGATGAAGATGAAAATGACCAAGAAGATGATGAAGATTTGTCCCTCCTCGTAAAGAATATGAGGAGAATATACAACAAGGCTAAATTTAACAACCAAAGAAGAAGGTAAGGGGAGGAAAGAAAGATCATTTGCTACAATTGTAGAAAACCCGTGTTGGCCCAAAGGCCTATCACTCTAGTTTTGATGATGATTAAATCATGTAGTTATAATTCTAATGTTCTTGTGTTTATTAGTTTCAGATATTCAATCAAGATCTTAGTTAGTATTTAGCTTCAAAAAAAGATTCAAAATCAAAAGTTTTCAATCTATCACATGTTGCTTTCAGAGCTCAAGCATAAATATCATATTGAGTACTCAAGAGGAGTCTAACTCTATAAGAATCAAGTTTGGATCAAGTTTATATGGAGAAGAAGATCTTCAAGAAGACTTGAGTTTAGAGTTTGTGAGTTTAGATCTTGTGTAAGTATAAATTAGTCTTGATTGCTCAAGCTCACACACACAAATATTAATTTTGGTTTTCAAGTACAAAAGATTTAGTTTTCGGTGTAACACGTTTTTGGTTTCATGAATGGAATTCATCAAAAACAAGTTTTCATTAGCTTATATATGTATTGGATTCAATCCATATACGTTGATGCTTCAAATGTATTTGAGAAACTTATTTTTGTTGTATTTATGAGAGTTTTTAGAAAAACATGATTTACTATTTACAAGTTTAGTATTTGAAATATATGTTTTATTTTAAGAAATGTATTTCTTTATCTCAAAACAAGTTAAGATGTTTGTAATATCTGTTTTTTTATCATACATATTTGTACTCTAATGTATTTACATGAACTTAATTTTGTAGAATTTATTGAGATTTATTTGAATTTAAAAAAGGTTTAAAAATGTGTAGAAAAGAATTTGTCTTTCAGTCTCTGACTTTCGACAGCTCAATAGAGCTTTCAACAGCTCAGGCCGTGAGACTGGACTATCGACAGGGCTTTACAGAGACTGAGGCTCTCAGTTTTTTTGAGTTGGCTGTTGACAGCCATCCTCTGCTGTCGACAGCTGATACTTTGAGTATCAGTCTGTTATCGGCAGGCCTAGTATGTTGTCCACAGAAGAGCTCCTCAACGGTCAAAAATATGATCGTTGCTCTCTGGACTGTTAACAGCCCTAGTGAACCGTTTGGACCAGATTTCAAATAAAACGAGATTTTTTCTATTCAAATTGTTTCATCTTAATATATTTCAGTTTATTAGGACTTTATCAGTGTTTTAGTGGTTGGGTTTACTCTCTAATCATTTCTACCCTCTTCCTATAAATAATGGTCATTGGAGAGAATTTCAACATATAGTTTTTAACAGGATTTCTGAAGAGAAAATTTTGTCTTTAATGTTTTGAAAAATCAAGAAAATAAGTTTTTAGGAAATTCAAGTTTCAAACTTCAAATCTCTATTTCTTCAAGAAAATTTTTTCAAGTGTTTTCTTAACAGCTACATTTTAAAACTTTTAGTTTTCTTACAAGCTTGAGCTATCATTTCAATTTATCCTTTTAGGATTTTTTGTATTTTGTGAGATTTCTAGTTCGCGGTCTTAGAGATCACGAAGAATTGTATTCCTCAAATTTCTTTATGCTATCATTTTGTGTAGAGATGTATTTGGCTTTGAACATTGGCTTCGTGCCTGCCTCTTTTGTAGAGGTCCGTTAGCTTTCTGCCCACCTCTTGTGTTGAGGTTATTTCCTTTGTAGAGTTTCTTAGTGGAGTTGGTGGAAATCCTTCACATGGTGAAGGCTGGAACGTAGAAATTAGTGCTCGAAGCTCGAAATATATCCTTGTGTTTGCTTTGCTCTCTCTTAACTCAACTCTACTTGTTTATATTTTACATTGATATTATTGCTCATCTATATATGCTTGATATTGTGGCTACACTTATATTGATCCAAGAGAGCTATTGATGCACCTCAACTCTTATAAAAGAAGAATCTTGAGGAAAAGTTCTAAAGCTCTGTATCGAGAATTCGTCTTCACTCTTTGAAAATTATTTGTATTAGTGTAAAAGTTTTAAATTCTGTATATGATTAGCACTTCACCTATTCACCCCCTCTAGGTGAGCTTTCAGCTCAGACACATCATTGTCGATTGCCCGGAGACAAAGAGTAAACCTACAACCTCCAAGAAATCCAACAAAAAAAGGACTTGAAAGCAACTTAGGATTCAGAGAGTGAATCTGAGGAAGAGGTGGACACGACAAATATGTGTTTCATGACAAATGATAACACACTTAAGGTAACTCCTGAAACTATTTTTGATGATTGTGAGTTATTCATGGATGAACTTGGTGAAGCTTTTGAAGAACTTTCCAACAACTTTGATTTTCTCATAAGAAGTATTTAAAAATAAAGAAAGAAAATGAACTTCTTCAAAATCAATTGATTGTTGTTTCAAAGGAAAAAGAAATCTTATCTTCTACTCTCCAAATGACTTAAAATGATTTTGATGTATATAAGACTTCATGTAAAGCAAAGTTTCTATGTATTAATAAAAATGAGTTTTCTACGATGAAAAATAAGATAAATACTTTGAGCAATATTTTAAAAAAAATGTGAATTTGATAGAGCTATTAGAAGCCATGTTTCCTAAGAGGCAAACTAAACGGAAATTAACTGCACATGTTTCTCGTACACAACATCATGCTCACACAAGCACAACACACACATACACATCATGCATACAATGCACATCATGCACACAATGTACATCATGCACATCATGTTTTAATGTATGCCAAGGTGTACTCATGCACCTATTGTGGCCGAAAAGGTCATCTGGCTAAGTTTTATTTTGATAGGTTAAATGTTTCAAACAACCATGCTTGGGTTCAAAAAACTAAAATTTTAGGACCCAAAAAGATTTGGGTATCAAAGTTAGAGTCTCTTTTAAATGATATAAGTATGCGACAAGGCCTAAAGACGTAGGGAGTTGTGGCACCTTATAGTGTTTGCTCGCGGCACATGACATGGAACATCAATAATTTTGCAACACTATCTAGGTCTAGTGAAGGTGGCACCGTCACCTTCGAAAGTAACTCCAAGGATAAAATTATCGGTATAGATAATATAAAAATTGGCTTATCCCTTTTAATGGAAAATATTGCTTTGGTTAAAGGTCTCAAACATAATCTTTTAAGCATTAGTCAATTGTGTGATAAGTTCTTAAGAGTTATTTTTGATGACTCTACTTGTGATATTATTCATGGAAAAAGTATTCCCGTGTACTTTTCAATTTTTGTGAGAATAATGTTTAGATCATTGACATGTTAAATTTACAATGGAATGCGAAAATTCTTGGTCATGGCATAGAAGATTAGGCTATATTTCATTTGACCATTTATCCTACGTAATTTAAGAAAACGGTGAAAGGTATCCCTAGTTTAAAATTTGAAAAGAACCGCATTTGTGATGCGGGTCAACCTGAAAAATAAACCAAGTTCTCTTTCAAATCAATTAAAGATATTATGACATCAAGACCTCTAGAATTGATACATATAAATTTGTTTAGTCCAACTAAAATCAAAAGTCATAGTGGTAACATTTTGTTTTTGTCCTTGTTGATGATTTTTCAAGATTTACGTGGGCTTTCTTTTTGGAGCATAAATCATATTTTTCATGTTTTTTGAAAAAGAGTTGAAAAAGAAAAAATTTTGATTTTACGTATTAGAAGTGATAGAGATAGTGAGTTTGTAAATCACTCATTTATTACTTATTGTGAGAAAAATGAAATTAAATATGAGATATCATGTCCTAGAACTCCACTACAAAATGGAGTCGTCAAAAGAAAGAATCATACTTTTCAAGAGTTCGCTAGGAACATGATTAGTGAATACAAATTCCCTCGATATCTATGAACCGAGGCCACTAATACTTCATGTTACAATGAGAATAAGATTTATTTTTGCAAAAATTCAAATAAAACTTCTTTTGAGATTTATTATTTGAGAAAACCAAATATTTTCTATTTCAAAGTTTTTAGCTGTAAATATTTTATTTTAAACACTAAGGACAATTTAGGTAAATTTGATGCAAAATCTTATGAAGCCATTTTTGTTGGCTACTCCAATACTAGTAAAGCATATAGATTTTTTAATCGGTCAACTTTGACTATTGAGGAGTCTATACATGTAAAGTTTAAGGAATCTAACTCTCTTATGAGAAATATTGTAGAGATTGATTCCTTATGTGAAGGCTGAAAGTACACCTAGAGGAGGGTGAATAGGTGTACTACTAATTATATGACAAATAATGTGAAATTAAACTTTTACACTATCACAATAGATATCTAAAGAGTGAAGTTGAATTTCCAGTGAAGAGCCCTAGAACTTCTCCTCAAGATTCCTCTTTTATAAGAATTGAGGTTCTTCACTAGCTCTCTTGGATTATAACAAGTATGAGCACACAAATAATATCAAGAGTGTGTAAATGATTAATAGTTGCAATGCAAGACATAAAGAGAGTAGAGTTTAGAGAGAGATAGCCAAACGCAAATACAAGGATATGTTTCGAGATTCGAGCACCAAGCTCTATGTTCCCACCTTCACCTAGAAGAATTTCTACTATGTCCACTAATGACTCAACAAAGGATACAAATCTCAATCTTCTGTACAAGAAAAGGCACAAAGCCAAAATTCTCTACACAAGAGATGGGCACAAAACCAACTCTTCTACATATAAGGGAAGTACAAAGGTAAGGCACAAAGCCAAATAAAAATAAGGGTACAACACTTGGTGACCACAAAGATCACAAAAACCACTTCTTATAACACAATATCCTAGAAGATAAATTTTGCAATGAATAACTCAAACTTATGAGAAAATAAAGATTTTGAAAATGAAGCACAAAAGAAATCACTGGGGAAAAACTTCTTGAAAGATATAGAAATTTGATGAACAACAAATGAATTTTCTAAAATTTATTTTTTTATTTTCAAAAATTTGAAACACAATAGATATATGGATTTTGAGCACTAAAACCTTTTGAAAAACTTGTTGAAAAACTCTTTTAAAAGCGAGAATATTAGCTCTTGAAAATCTTGTTGAAAACTCACCCAAAAACCCATATATATAGCCTCAAGAAAAACTAATGTTAGGGTCAAAAAGGTGCCAGAAATGGCATATTGGTCAACTGCCCAGTCGATCAACCAATAGTTAAATTTCTTATCGTTGGAACCTGGCGGTCGGCCGACTAGAGATCTAGTTTATGCAATAGATCAATTTTGAGCACAGTTTTGAGGCCTAAAATGTTAGACTTTGGAAATAAGTATACAGAAGTAATTTGTAGATATTTAAGTTATCTTTCTAATACAACTTAAGTTAAATCAGTCTAAGATCAGAGTTAAAAGTTATGATAAAAATATTAAAAGGTATCAAACCAAAAAACTGTAAACTATTTTCAGAACATGAACTAACTAGAAACCAACATTTATCATCTTTAACCTTAAATCAGAAATGAGGCATTGAATAAAAAATGTAGCCATCGAATTTACCTTTGTAATGCAATTTGAATCATATTGATTGAATATCAAAATAAGAAGTTACAGTTAAAACACTAAAAAGATGTCCAGCAAATTAGCAGAATGGTCGGCCGTCTGGGCGACCGAGAAAACCCGAGAGCTCTGCAGACATACTCAGTCCATCGGTTGGCTGGTCGATCTCTACTGTAGTCGACCGGTCGATCGATCGAGCTCAGGGACATGGGCTTGTGCACTTCTGTGCATGCCGGTCGACCACGGTCGACCGACAGAGCAAATGAGCTCAGCGGTCGATTGATTGTGCGGTCGATCGATGATTAGTCTACGATTCTGCATCATTACATCGCATTTCCTTGCCAATTTATGAATAAAATTACCCTTCTCACCCGTGTTTTGGTGTATTTTGCAGATAATCAAGAGTTCAAAGGCAAAGTTAGAATAAGAGTTTAATTAAAATTAATTTCAGGTAATTAAATCTCATTACCTGGAGGCCAAGCTAGAGAGTTTCTAGAAGATACATTGGATCCAAAGTTGGGCGCAAATTTGATAAAATATGGATCCAAATATCCAAATCCGAGACCATACAGAAGCTTTTCGAGACTGGACGAAGCAGTGGACCAAAATCAGGGACCTAAGTCCCTGGCATTGCCATAAAAATGCTGAGAAATGTGGCATTTTGGTGGGCCCACGCGTTGATCTTCGAGGCATTGCCGCTTCTCGCCTTCCAGATCCTTCTTCTACCTATAAATATGCATGTTTTGGACCAGAGATCGGGTAGAACAGTAAGAATTAGGGTTTCTCTCCTTGGGATTAGTTTTGAATTTTCTTCTTCTTTTCTTTGTATTTTTCTTTATTTTTTAGTTCATGTATAAGGGTTGAGATAGATTCAAAGGAGAGAAAGAGGAATCTTGTACTAGAGAGTGACAATCTATGTAAATGTGTCCCCTTTCTTCTCTATTGTAATCTTCTCCATTTCTACATGATGCTTAGCTAGTTTCTTTTCGTGGCAATCTAACTACTAACCACTAACTACCTAACCACTTACTTGATAATCCACATGAATCTAATAACATCTACAAGGCCTTGCTCTTGCAAGAGCCATTGATGGCTCATGATGATATATTCTAACATTCTAACATCTAACCTACTAACAAGCAAACTTGCATTGTCTTCTTTATTTCATGCCCACCTCTACTTGGTTTTGATGATCTAATAGTAGCTTGCACCTTATTTTGTGAAATGGATGTGTTTGAATGTGAAAGAACCATCTTATGTGTCATACTTTGTATCATCTTTTGAAGCCAAGAGCTAGTGATGGCCAAGAATCCATATAAGACAACTATCACTAAGAGGTTAGCATGGTTAGTGAAGTAATTAGTAGTTAGTAGCCATGAGTTTTCTTTCATCGTTTTCCTTCTTTTCTTTTTTACTTTGTTTTTAAAAAAAAACCAATTTCAAAATCTTTTTATTATTTTTCTATCAGTGTTTTCATCACTCTCTTAGTTCACCTATGGTTTTCATCTTCTCTTTTTATTTTATTTTGTTTTAAAAATATTTTCTAAATCTCTCCACCACACTTTCCACTTCTTGTATTACTTCACTTTTTATTTCATCTCTATTTTCTTGTTTTCTTTAACTGATCCCATAATCACTTCTCCATTGTTTTCACTTTGCAGTTTCATCAGCTTTTTCGCCTATCACATCTTGATTTCTTTTCTTATTTCTTTTTCTCATTCTTTAACGAAGAAGAATTTTTTAACAACCAAAGTGAATAAGAACTGTTAATGCTTCTATCGCCTCTCGTCGTTGTGGATTAGACTCGTCGAGCCAATGCTATAACAGAAGTATCAAAGGAACATTAGCACACACACATTTTCACATCAATTTCATAAAACACACATTTTCAAGTGTTGGTTTTCACCCGATCAAAAATTTTGGCACTATCGCCGGGGATGGGAATCGCTTAAACTCACGTTTTTGTTAATATTTTCTTCTTTATTTTGGTGTGCAGATCAATTTTTACAGGAACTGAATATTGCAGAATGCCTATTAGCACTATAGCTCTTTGCTCTTGAAAGCAGGGATCTAGCTTTCAAAGAAAAGTAGCACAAACGTGACTTTAGCCGTGTTTTCGTGGAAATTGTGTGGTCAATTTGTCTCTTGTTTTATTGGGATATGCATATTGTAATAGCTAGTGGATTTATACTGTTAGTTTCCTACTTTGATTGCCTGAACACTACAATAAATTAAAGAACTAAAATATGATAATTGGACGCTTTTAAAACGGTTTAGACATTTGCATTTATGCAAGTGTCAATTTCAATTCTAATATACTGTATTTTGTTCTGTTGCTATGATCTGGAATGAGGTGTACATATGACATTGCATATAGCATAGGAAAAACACGTGGGATATTTACTCTCTTTGTGTGTTATCTTGCCTATATTATACACTTGCACGAATCGAAACTAAGGGCATAACCCAATATAAGATAAGGTGGGAAAGTCATTATCCTTCCTTAGCCCAAAAATCACCTCCGCACACACACAATACAAGCCTTAATAAAAATTGATAGGCGTTGGCCCCTAGGGACATCTCGGACTCATTAAGAGATTGACCGAGGTTGAAACTTGTAAGAATCATACTCTTGTGAATTTGGTGTCCAAGGTTAGAGATTAAGAGGTTAAGCCTCGAAGATATCATGGTTTGGCATAATTAAGGCTCGTTGCTTATGCACGGATATCTCCCACCATATTTTGCCCCTACCTGGCCGATTAGCTTGTGGTCGGATTCATACAACAACCTCCCTTGGGTAATCGATCAGTTAGGAGTCGTCTAGGTCTAGGTCAACCTTAGTATAGACTTGGTTTTGATTTTTTCTCTCTTTTTGTTTGTTTGTTTTTTCTTTTTTGTTTGTGTTTGTTTATGAAATGAATTTCAATAATAATTCTTTCAATTCTAATATGAATCCATACTTTAAATCAACCTCATTTGATTCGAATATCCAATTCAGCTATGAATAACATGAACCAACTAAATAATCTAGATTTGATTTATTCGACTCAATATAACCCATACCTCTTAGCCCATGACCAACATTTTCAAAATAATTTCAACTCTTCACAGAGTTGATGGGGATTCATCTCCCATGAGTCAAATTTTTAACCTCCTTATCTATAATTTTCACAATTCTCATAATTTTTATAATATTCATTTCCCGATTGTGCTTCCTATACTTCTTTTCTAGAACAACCAATTGAAAAATAATCTGAATTAAAAAAGAGTATAGACGTATAAGCTATGCTTGAGTCCCAACAAAATAAGCTCGACCCACAATATTCATAAACTTTTTTACATCATGCTTCATATACTCTTTTTCTAGAACAACTCATTGAAGAACAATCTGAGTTAGAAAAGAGTATAGAAGCCATGCATAAGGCCACAAAATTTTCAGAAAATGTTGGCCTCCCTAATTTCATAATATTTTCAACAATCATACTCAGTCCCACCTTTTCAAAATGATCAACTATCAGTCTTAAATACGAGTATAGAACTCTTACGTAAATCTGAGCAACAATCTCAAGACTTGTTAGACTCACAATCTTCATAATTTTTCCAAAATCAAGATTTCTATATTCCCTTTCTAGAACAACCATTTGAAGAAAAATCTGATCTAGAAAAGAGTATAGAAATCTTGCATGAGATCGCACAATAATTTCAAAAATCTTCAACCCAGTCTATCAATAGATTAGAACTACAACTGAGTAAATTGGTCAATATTTATAGAAATGAGAAAACTCTCTTATCAACTTTTGACCAATCTAGATATCTCAAACTCTATCGATTTAGACCAGGAAACATGTTATTTTGGAAACCAAGATTCAATTTCAGCACACCCATTTGAACTTGATCAAAATCAAAATTTTGAGAACAACATTGACATTTTGGCAAGTTATCCCTTTTCTGAAATTAAACTTGAGAAAGAATATGATCCTGAACCTCAACTTGATAATCCAATTTAACTTCTTGATTCAATATTGACTCAAGTATCTTTACCTCGCTTCAAACATTTTCCCAAGTCAGCTTTGGATCCTGTGCCCATACAATGTGAAATTGAATTACCTATCTTTCAAAATTCAAAACTGAAACTTGACCAATACATAACTTTTGGTAGTCACATCGACAAATTGGCAAGTTTTTCTTTCAAAGAAATTGAACTCAGACAAGAATGTGACTTTGATCCAGAAATTTATAATCCAATTTAAACCTCTGAATCAATATTGACTCTTGTTTGGTTACCCGATTTGGGCAATATTTTAGAGTCAGCTTTGATTTCCATACCTGTCATTCTTGAACTTGAATAACTAATTTTAGAAATCGCATTCCGTTGTGGGAAAATGAGTGTGACTAGAGTTTCAACTTCTTAATTTGGACCCACTTCCTAAACAAATTTTGACTCCTGAACCTTTACTTGATTTAAGTCAAATTCTTGAGTCAGTATTAGTTCCTATACTTTTTAAGTCCATTTCTATCATTTCATCTTTTCATACTCCATTTTCGGATAAAGGTGTTGAAAATAAAGACTCTAAAATTATTTTTAAATTTTGAAAATTAGATGGGGTAAAATTCATAAGAAAATATTCATATATACATCATAATAATGTGTTATATTAGAGAGGTCGCTGGTGGGTTTCGGCGAACTCCACGTAATTTTGATTAGGCCGCATTTCGTGAACCAATTAGATCACCACCGAAACCATCACCTTTGAGGTAATTTTTCTTCCCTCTCTATTTGTTTCATGCATATATTCATTCACGATGCATTGAGGACAATGCATGGATAAGTGTTGGGGAGGGTCTACTAACATAGAGTTTTAGATTTTCTTTCTTTTTCACTTGTTTTAGGATATTCTTAGAATTTTTTCTTTTTGTATAGAATTTTTTTCTTTTCTTTAAAAACTTTTTGAAACAAGAGATAAAGTTTGATCTATTTTTAAGAAAATAAAGATGATGTTAGAAAATTAAGAAAAGACTAATTAAGAGAGATTAGAGAGATAATTTTATCTTAATTTTTTAGCCTTTGATAGTATGCACTTCACACTTACACATTTTAGGGATGGAAACAAAGACCTAAAATGCCATAAAGCAAAAAAAATAAAAAATATATATATAGTATATGTGAAGAAAAAAATCACTTATTAAGCTAGATAACTATGCCTCAAAAAGCATGATTATTCACACCTAATGTTGGTCAAAAAAAATCAAATAATCCCCTAAGTTCGATAGTCTTATTTACTCAAATTCTTAAGCTCGAGAGATATTTTCTCATCTGGTGCCCTAAATCGTCTGATTTGGGAGTCATCGATTAAAGGGTTACTACCCGGGTACATTAGAAAGCCAAAGAAATCTAAGGGAAGAAAAAAGAAAGAAATATATATAAATAAATGACTTGGTGGTTAGAGTTGAAATCCCAAAAATCTTCACTATCACAAAGTGCATATTATCTAGGTTTTATGAAGGATAAAATATTCAATCCAATTTTGAATTCTTACCTTAATTGATAACAAGATCTTGTTTTTAGACTAAGTTTAAGGAAGAATAATTTTTGGTGGATTTTGATCTTAGATCGCTTAAATTTTGAAAAAAAAATTTTGAAAACATGTCTCTCTTTCAAAATACGTTTTCAAAACACTAACTTTTATTTTCTTTCTTCATGGATTTTGTGGTTGTAATCCGCTGAAAACCCTCAGGAGACAAAACTCCTCCTCTAGGGGAAACCTAGAGGTTTAACGGCTTGTTGCACAGGCTCAGTGCAATCACGTCATCTGCGAAAGTGGTGTAATAATTGTCACGCTTCGCTTCCCAAAATACACGGAAACGGAGTCGCGACGAGAGTCGGCAACGTATATACGCGAGGAAAATATCCTACATATATATGCTAAGCCTAAAGTAACCTGAACAAGTTATAAATCTCTACCATAAATCAAAATCACTGTAATAATACATATAAAGTCTAACACAATGATAGGAGATGAATACAGAAAGAAAATGGCAACTGAATGCGATAAAGGTAGAATCAGGAAGTAACAGGAAGATAAGAGAGTTGAGAATACCAGAATCAGAGAGAGACTCAAGCTCCTCGCAATATGTACGGTCTCATTGAACACCTGCACAACAGAAACAAAGCGTCCAATATCTGGACGTGCAAATCCAGGGTCGTCAGACCTGGTGAGTGTGTGTGTAAAGCGGAGAACTCGTGCATATAAACAATGTGCATAGAATAATAATAAGAAAAAACTGCAGTCATATGATAACTAAATAACATGATAAATAAAACAACTGAATAACAATGATATGAATAAGTGTGCAGATAAAAGGCAAGTAAAATAACTGTAAACAACCAACTGATGTCTAAATGTGTATCCTAGCAATATCACTAACCTGGTACATAAATCTGATCCTGGTTACAATCATGTGTCTATCATAGTGATATATATGTACAGTCAGGTGATATAGTCAGTCACAATATGCTATAATCAATTTATTAACATTTATTATGTCAGCGAGCACCAATTGCCACCTGTAATAGACGCATCCCATACTACCCCTACTACACGTGTCAATCAGGGTCCTAGATTAATTGAAATTAACAGAAGAGACATTGTCTATGTTTTAGGTGGGTCCCGTACATACCCGGGACCACGGCCTCAGTTTCCTGGCGCTGAACCAGGTCGTACCGCTAGGTATTCAGTAACAGTGACAGTAACAGTAATCTTACTGTGAAAACAGTGGAACAGTAACAGTACAGATGGGATGTCAGTCATCCCCCAGGAACCCTGCAGTGGAACCCTCAGTCGGCTGCGCAACCTGTATCCTAGGTCCACCCAAAATACAGACAATGTCTCCTCCATCAATTTTCCCAACCCAGTGTAAGTTGTTCAATTATTTTATTATTGAATTCAGTAAAACAATCAACACTCATATTACCTATAACACTGGGACGATATAATGACAGTAACAATAACAGTACAGTAACAGTCAATTAGAATCGTATACACGGTGAACAATATCAGTAACAGTGAACAGTAATAGTAACCGTGTATACGATGAACAATAAGACTGTACAGGGTGTTACGGTCAAACTATCTTATCCCAGTAACTTTCAATAACATGAATAATACAGTAACAGTCCTGCTACTGCTCAATAAGCAGTCTCAACTAAAGCTGATCATAATCTCATCCATCCGTACTAAAGAGATATCAGTAACTGATCCATCAACTTATAGTCTCAATACAATCATCATGAATCATTAAGTATCAGTCCATATCAGCGTAATCCAATACGGTAAACCACCATCTCAATGAATCGGTAATTAATGCTCTCCTCGATACCAATCTGTTCTAATCCTATAACCACGAATAACTGAGATCAAAGAATAACTGTTATCAAACTCCAAGATATATATAAAATGTTGTCACCGATATCAATAAAATCACTCCTACTATAACTTTATCTCTACCACTGAATAATTGCAATCACGAGGAATAACTACAAATCACCGATATATTCGGGTCTCAGCATATCAAATACATAATTATCTATATTTAACTAATCATCACTATCTAATCTGATTAAGATCATCATGTATTCCTACTTCTATTAAGCTCAATCACAAGATTTAGAAAATCTATGTAACTAACTAATTATGTTCATACATGCACTAGCTCAGGTTAACCCAATCTACGCCTACTCCCCACCCAAGATCAAGTCCATCACCATCGAGTCCACTAATCAAATCCATCAATTCAGGTCAACTCCAACTCTAACTATGTCAATGTCAATCCAAGTATCGGTAGATCAGTCTATCAGTTAAAGCAATGTCATATCTAATACTTTCTCAATATCTATAGAAGTTCTAATCTGAAATAATCACCAACACTACCGACAAATGGTATGCATAAGATCGTTCATCTATCCTCAAATATGAAGTAGGTCAACTGATCAATAGATCGAACAAATCACAGTATAAGATATGCCTCAACTAGTCCTGGATCAATAGTGGTAAATAGCTACACACGAAATGACGCTAATAAATACTCGGATTAGCAAAATAAATATGATGAATGTGCACTGATGTCTCGTGAAGCGATACAGGTAATCACTGTTGGCCCAGAGGCCTTCCACTCTAATTTTGATGATGATTAACTCATGTAGTTATGTGTACTAATAATCTTGTGATTTTAGTTTCAGATTATTAATCAAGATGTTAGTAGGTGATTAGTTTCAATAAAGATGATTTGGAAGCTTTCACATAGTGATTCAAGAGCCCGAGCAACAAGATCATCAATAGCACTCATTGGAGTCAAGCTCGGTGGATCACAAAGTTTGGATCGAGTCGGCTTGGAGGCAGCGCTCTACAAGAAGACATCGGTACCTAATTTAGTTTTATGTTTTAGATCCATTTGTAAAGATTAGAATAGTATGATATGCTCAAGTTCACAAAACACACACGTTTCATGTTTTGGTTTTGGTTTTCGGTTTTAGGTTTAACCGATCTTGGTTTTCATGAATAGATAGATTCAAAACAAGTTTACATGGTTTAATGTATATTAGATTTGTTCTATATACATGCATGCTTCAACTACTTAGACAAACTTAGTTTTGACTTACTTATTCATGTGTTTTATGTTTTGGTATTTTTAACAAAACATATTTTGGAATTAAGGTCAAAAACTATGATATGTATATGTTTTATGTATATTGGATTTCTATCCAAATGCATCATGCTTCAATGTGTTTAAATATCATATTTTTGTATTTGGATGAGTTTTGGACAAAACGTCTTTTTCTATTCAAAATCAAAGTTTTAGAAAATACAGTTTTGGTTTTGGCAAAATTTCTATAACACAAAAATAGTCCAATATGTTTGAGATTTGTGTAAACTTTTTAACACAAGTTTGTATTTCAATGTAAAATGAGAAAACTATTTTTGTGGATTTTTAGAAGATTTATGAGAATTTTTAGGATTATAAATTACATGTTTTCTGATCAGAACTGCTGCCGCCAGGCTAGTTCGGTCGACCGCACGGTCGACCGTACCAAGTAGCCGGTCGATCGTAGCGGTCGACCGACGTGCACGGATATGTAAGCCGGTCGACCGCACTGTCGACCGACTGAGAGCAGGTTGCTCTCGGGTTTTACCGGTCGACCGAGAAGAGAGCATTGCTCTCTGTATCTGGGCACGGTCGACCGAGCGGTCGACCGGTAGCTGCCAGCGGTCAAATATGACCGTTGGACGGTCGACCGACCGGTCGACCGGTAGTTCATTTTTGGCAGAATCTGCTGCCAACGGCTAGTTTTCCTAATGGCCTATAAATACCCCATTGGAAAGAGGTTTTCTCCAAGATTTTTTGTGCGAATTTTTCCTGACTCTCTAGTGCTTTCACAGCAATCAAAAGAAGTTTTTGGGCTTTAAATTGAACAATCTATTTGGTGTTTTTGCTAGGATTTGGAAAATCAAGAAAGGGTTTTTGAGAAAAGATTTTGATTCAACTTCTTCATCTTGGTTTCTAGTTTTTCCCAAAGATTTTCTTTGAGTTTTTGACTTCCATTCCTTTGGTTTTCTCCACACTTGAGCTACATCTACTATCTTATTCTGTAGGATCTTTGTGTGGAAAAAGAGATTGTTTGTGGTCTTTGATCACCAAGTTGTAAACCCAATCTTTGCTTGGCTTTGTGCCTTTCCCTCATTTTGTTGAGGAGGTTGTGCATTTGGGTTGTATCCCTCATTGTGTTGAGGAGGTTGTGCATTTGGGTTGTATCCCTCAAGTTGTGAGGTGATCCTTGTGTTGCCTTGTGCTAATCCCTCAAGTTGTGAGGTGATTGTTTGTTGGCTTGGTGTTGTGCCTCAAGGAGGAGGTTGTGTTTGTAAGGAGAGGAGTTGGGTACTCCTTGTGATTGTATTGCCCCAAATCCTCGGTGGAGGTTCCCTTTGTGAGAGTCCTTTGTGGACAAGCTAGTGGACTTGAAATCCTTCTGTGTGAAGGCGGGGATGTAGAGCTGGGTGCTCGAACCTCGAAACATATCGTGTTGTTTGCGCTTGATCCCTTGACTCTTACTCTATCTCTCTCTCTCTTTACTTTGTGCCTTGCATCATTTCACATTGATCATTCATACTTATATGTTTGGCTTGGTTGTGTGTGCATCTCTAGTTGGTTGCATTTGTGTAATTGCAATTAGTTTTTAAATTCCGCATTAAGTTCTCTAGATTAGCATTATCACCTATTCACCCCCCTCTAGGTGATTTCAATTGGTATCAGAGCCTATGCTCCTGATATTTAGGTTTAACCACCTAGGAGTGAGATCTTGGTTTGCTAATCTTCATTTGCATTTTTTATTTGCACACATTTAGTTTGCACTCATGGCTAGCCCTCCTATATTTGACTTTACTAGACATGATATTTGGATAGCCAAGATGACTAGTCATTTAAAAAGCCTAGGACATCTAGTTTATCAAGCCTACACTCAAGAATCCCACCTAAATAATAGCAAGCATAAAAAGGCAAATGCATTAGCACTTAAAACACTTAGAGCATCTCTTAATGAATATCTTTTACCTGTGTTTGCTCATTTTGATTCGGCTTTTGCAGTTTGGAGCATATTGACTTCTCCCGAGCTACCAAAGATTGTCAATAAGTTGAGAAGATTTAGGAGAGACGAGTCCGACGAGCATTGCCTCATGGTCCAAGGGAAAGACTCCCTTGAGGTACAATCGGATTCCCAACTAGATGATAGCTCTAGCTCATATTGCTATGGATGTTTTGAAGTTCAAAATTTGAATGTAGAACTTGCATCTAAACTTGAAAATTTTGTTGAAAAACATGATCTTTTGAAAAAGAAACATTTTGATTTAAAAGAAGAAATGAAGGATTTATGCTCTAGCTTTGAATTGGTTTTGCAAGAGAAGGAAGAGATTACTAGTGAACGTGACTCACTAATATCTCAACTAGACCTTACCCTAAATGAGATTGATGTTTTGAAAAACAAAAATGATTGTGATGATGTTGTGAAAAACAATGAGATTTTATCTTCTAAATTGGATTTTGTTTTAAAAGATAATCTTTCTTCAAAAAATGAAATTGATTTCATTACAAAAGAACTAGATTTGGTTTTAAATAAAAATAAATCTTTGCAAAATGATTTAGATTCTCATGTGTGCCATGCTAGTGTATCTTCTTCTTCTAGCACATCTTTTACATGTTTCACTTTATCTTCTAGCATTGAAAATGATATAAATGTTTTGAAGAAAAGTGTTGATTGTTTGGGCTCCACTTTGAGCCAATGTACTTTGAATCATACACGCTTGGAAACCTTGGTTCGCAAGAAACAAGTTCCATCTTTGCATGTACACCCATCACGGCATACACATGCTCATCACGGACACAACCATAACATGTATGCTCATGTGTACACGTGTACACATTGTGGTCGAAAAAGCCATCTTGCTAGATTTTGCTATGATCGTTTACATGTTGAAAATTTAGCAAACAATCTTGTTTGGGTTAGGAAAGATACTAACCCCTATGGACCCAAAAGAAAATGGGTACCAAAGACCACCCCGCATGTATTTGATGTAGGTGTGGGCTCTCGCATCACGTGAGAGTAGCGGTGCCTTGAAGTGGATGCGTTCCGTACTTAAAGAAAACAAATTTGGATGCATCACTTTCAAGGGGAGTTTGGTGGAAGAAGACCACCATTGGTTTGGAGAACTAGAGAGGTGCCTTCATCGGTTTTGGTATCAATCTCTAACTCTCGTTTTTATTTACATGCTTTTCATGTTCATCATTTTATAGCATGTCTTATTTATAGTTCATTATGCATATGTCATGTTTATTAGATTAGTGATATACATTGTTAGTTATTTGAGACACCCATACTTTAAATGGATTTATATCTATGAGTTCTCACTTTGTTTTGTAACTAATATGTATGCTCTAGATCTAATACATTTGCATATACATAATGATCATATGGATGTTTATGATATTTTGTTTTGATGACTCATGTTTTGTTTAGTATGTGAATGCCATGTTTATTAGACTTTTGACATGCATGTATAGCTTTTGAGATCACCCATGTTTAGATGGACCCATTTGTTGTGTTCTCACCATTCGTTTAGCTATTATGTATTTCATGATTCTAATAGCATGTGGATTTACTTCATGATCATTTTATGTCTATCATGTTGATTTATGTGTCATTTTATGCTTCATGATTTGAATATATGTTTAGATGTTAGTTTTCATGAAAACTAGGATTTATACTTGTACATAGAATGGGCCACAAGTAAATCTTGTTATGTTTGTGCTTGAATGCCTATTTGTACCCATTAGATGTGCTAGTATAGTCTAGTTTTGATGATTCATGCATTCTAACTTGTATTCCTCATTTTGGACATATTTTTATGATCATGTGTTTTAACTTCATGTATATGTCTATCTTGTCCAAACTATTGATTATACATATACATCCTTTGAGCCACGTGCCTTCATGCATATACTTTTGTTGACTCATTATGTTTAGGATATGTATGTATACTTTAGTTTGTACATGACATACAAATGCCTTGAAGTTTAAATCATTTTGATGAGTTTCATGTTTTTAGGTAATTTCAATTGGTAATGAAAATTTAGTTTCTCATGTTTTCATGTTTAAAGGAATTCAAATTGAGCTTAATTGCCTAATTCCATGACTATGTTTTTCACATCATGCTTATACACTCACATCATTCGTGTTTTCTCATGACTTTGATTTCATGAGTATGATATATGCTTCATAGATTTTGAGTGTTGGTGATTATGTGGTTTACATGTGTTTTATGGAATTTATTCTTGTTTTATTCCTTACTTGAAGGATTTCGAACTAGTTAACAAATTTTTCCGTAACTAGTTCGTGTTCTTCGTTTTGGTAGAGTTTTTCAAATATACTACATTTTCAAACCTATTTTTGAAAATCCCTACCTTCTACGGGCGGTTGGTTCGGAGACCATGCTCATGTATGCTTTTTAGTTAAAATCATTTTAAACTTGAACATGATTGGGAGGCTAGGTTATATGAGATATACATTTGATCTTATTGTTGTTTCAATTGGTATCATTGGATTCCTTCAATTGGTATCAATATTGACTTTTCTTGTATACTCATATATTTTTATATGTATGCTTTCATCTCAAATAATATCAATTTCAATTGGTATAACTTTTCATACATATATATGTGTTTTGTTTATGATAAGCTTGAGTTTCAATTTTGTTTCAATTGATTAAGTTTTCAATTGGTATCCTAAAACAAGCTTATGCACTATTTCTTTTGGTATTTCATAAAGGGGGAGAAAACTTGTATTTCATCTTTCAATTGGTATTTGATTCCCACTCCCATTCTTTATGATTGAAAATTTCAACTTGGTATCATATGCTCAAAATGAAAATATTTACAATTGGTATCATATTGAGAAATTCAAAATTTGTTATGTTTAATTTCAATTGATAACAAGATTGTTTTCTTACAATTGATATGTTATTGGTTTACTTGTCAATTTGTATCAAGATTTTTTTAATTGATATATGAATGTTTAATACCTCGTTTACCTTTATTTTAATTGATATCATTTATGCTCATTTCAATTGATATACACTTTTTTTTAATTGGTATCATATTTTATGTCATCCCTTTATTGATTCTTTGTTTTGAACAAAAAGGGGGAGATCATTTTGTTTTACTTATACCCCTTTGTTGATGATTGACAAAAAGGGGGAGAAGAATTTGAGTTTGTAGTTTATATGCATGTTTATGTATGCAAGTTTTATGTTTTATTTTTATTAAAGTTCAACAGGTATCAAGAGCTTCTTGTTTTATGTTTTATTCTTGGTTTAAAGTTCAATTGGTATCAAAAGCATTATTTGAAGAACATGTTTATTTTTGGTATCAAGAGCTTCTTTAGTTTTGTTTTGCAAATTGGTATCAAGAACTTGTTTTTGAAAAATGGATTTGTTTTATTTAATTTAATTGGTATCAAGAGCATGTTTTAGAAATTTACGTGTTTTATGCATGTCTATGCATACATGTTTATGAGCTTACATTGCATATAAATTTATGTTTATTGCTATGCATGAGTTAAGGGGGAGCTTCCTTGAAGCTTAACTTTAATCCATGCATATATAACTCCATGAGTTTTGTCATCATCAAAAAGGGGGAGATTGTTGGCCCAGAGGCCTTCCACTCTAGTTTTGATGATGATTAACTCATGTAGTTATGTGTACTAATAATCTTATGATTTTAGTTTCAGATTATTAATCAAGATGTTAGTAGGTGATTAGCTTCAATAAAGATGGTTTGGAAGCTTTCACATAGTGATTCAAGAGCCCGAGCAACAAGATCATCAATAGCACTCATTGGAGTCAAGCTCGGTGGATCACGAAGTTTTGAATCGAGTCGGCTTGGAGACAGCGCTCTACAAGAAGACATCGGTACCTAGTTTAGTTTTGTGTTTTAGATCCATTTGTAAAGATTAGAATAGTATGATATGCTCAAGTTCACAAAACACACACGTTTCATGTTTTGGTTTTGGTTTTCGGTTTTAGGTTTAACTGATCTTGGTTTTCATGAATAGATAGATTCAAAATAAGTTTACATGGTTTAATGTATATTATATTTGTTCTATATACATGCATGCTTCAACTACTTAGACAAACATAGTTTTGACTTACTTATTCATGTGTTTTATGTTTTGGTATTTTTAACAAAACATATTTTTGGAATTAAGGTCAAAAACTATGATATGTATATGTTTCATGTATATTGGATTTCTATCCAAATGCATCATGCTTCAATGTGTTTAAATATCATGTTTTTGTATTTGGATGAGTTTTGGACAAAACGTCTTTTTCTATTCAAAATCCAAGTTTTCGAAAATACAGTTTTTGGTTTTTGGCAAAATTTCTATAACACAAAAATAGTCCAATATGTTTGAGATTTGTGTTAAACTTTTTAACACAAGTTTGTATTTCAATGTAAAATGAGAAAACTATTTTTGTGGATTTTTAGAAGATTTATGAGAATTCTTAGGATTATAAATTACATGTTTTTCTGATCAGAACTGCTGCTGCCAGGCTAGTTCGGTCGACCGCACGGTCGACCGTACCAAGTAGCCGGTCGACCGTAGCGGTCGACCGACGTGCACGGATACGTGCACGCTGGCTGCCCCATAAGCGGTCGACCGCACAGTCGACCGACTGAGAGCAGGTTGCTCTCGGGTTTTACCGGTCGACCGAGCGATCGACCGAGAAGAGAGCATTGCTCTCTGTATCTGGGCACGGTCGACCGAGCGGTCGACCGGTAGCTGCCAGCGGTCAAATATGACCGTTGGACGGTCGACCGACCGGTCGACCGGTAGTTCATTTTTGGCAGAATCTGCTGCCAACGGCTAGTTTTCCTAATGGCCTATAAATACCCCATTGGAAAGAGGTTTTCTCCAAGATTCTTTGTGCGAATTTTTCCTGACTCTCTAGTGCTTTCACAGCAATCAAAAAAGTTTTTGGGCTTTAAATTGAGCAATCTATTTGGTGTTTTTGCTAGGGCTTGGAAAATTAAGAAAGGGTTTTTGGGAAAAGATTTTGATTCAACTTCTTCATCTTGGTTTCTAGTTTTTCCCAAAGATTTTCTTTGAGTTTTTGATTTCCATTCCTTTGGTTTTCTCCACACTTGAGCTACATCTACTATCTTATTCTATAGGATCTTTGTGTGGAAAAAGAGATTATTTGTTGTCTTTTAATCACCAAGTTGTAAACCCAATCTTTGCTTGGCTTTGTGCCTTTCCCTCATTGTGTTGAGGAGGTTGTGCATTTGGGTTGTATCCCTTATTGTGTTGAGGAGGTTGTGCATTTGGGTTGTATCCCTCAAGTTGTGAGGTGATCCTTGTGTTGCCTTGTGCTAATCCCTCAAGTTGTGAGGTGATTGTTTGTTGGCTTGGTGTTGTGCCTCAAGGAGGAGGTTGTGTTTGTAAGGAGAGGAGTTGGGTACTCCTTGTGATTGTATTGCCCCAAATCCTCGGTGGAGGTTCCCTTTGTGGGAGTCCTTTGTGGACAAGCTAGTGGACTTGAAATCCTTCTGTGTGAAGGCGGGGATGTAGAGCTGGGTGCTCGAACCTCGAAACATATCGTGTTATTTGTGCTTGATCCCTTGACTCTTACTCTATCTCTCTCTCTCTCTCTCTCTCTCTCTCTCTCTCTCTCTCTCTCTCTTTACTTTGTGCCTTGCATCATTTCACATTGATCATTCATACTTATATGTTTGGCTTGGTTGTGTGTGCATCTCTAGTTGGTTGCATTTGTGTAATTGGAATTAGTTTTTAAATTCCACATTAAGTTCTCTAGATTAGCATTATCACCTATTCACCCCCCTCTAGGTGATTTCAATCACATTAGTAAAATACATCAAATAATCACATGAAATGATAAAGGCAAGACATACATACATGTAAACAACGGTAAATAAGGAATTTAGATAAAAGCAAACACTCACATGAAATGACACAGTTTCGGAACCAAATCACCGTCTGGTCTTCACTGCACGAACAGGTACTGATCTACTGATCATCCCATGGATCGGTCTTCTAATTGCCATTGTATCGGGTCCACAACGAGCACAAATCCAGATCGGATCCGGGTCTCCTGCAACGGTTCGAATCTCACCGAACAAATCCGAAATGCTGTAGCACGCAATCAACATATACATATAAATATAAATACACGATTAACACCCACACATGCACACGGACACATGCGTGTACACCCACGTAGACATACATATACATACGTATATACGAGTATACACATGCATACACCTCTATACATACATATATATACATATACTTACATGAATTAAAATACATAGACATGCACATCCATCATGTAATATCCACAATAATGCCCAAACACCCACATAATAAATATAGGCATGCACTTAATTAAATATACATACATAATAACATACCCATGCATTAATACATGCATACATATACATGCATATCACAACTACACTCACGCACACAAACCTTACACATTTAATTAAAGTCCTTAATTATTACAACTTTACCCTTGCACAAATAAATACACTAAACGCAAATCACGCCGACGGAGGCTCCGACAGAGACAACGGAGGCCGCAGAGGATGTCGTTGGATAGAGAATCTCGCCATGAAGGGCGTGGGTGCATTCGCGCTCACCGACGGTGATCAACGGCGATCCATGGAGTGACGGAAAATGCTATCTACACAACTACACACATCATATATATATATATATATATATATATATATATATATATATATATATATATAATAACAAGTCATATGATTAAGGGACATATTCATGCACAGTACACCGCAACTCACGCGCACACTACACATTTGCAAATCCATGCATGTAAAACACTTGCATAGATATTATTTAAAACACAAACCCATTATATTACACTTCATAACAAATATATCATGTTCATGCCAAAGTTATAACAGAGAAGGAGAAGGAAAGAACTCACGCGGGGCGTCTATGACTCGGGTCCGGCCACCGCGGAGCTCGCCGACGGTCGCGGCGGGTCTCGCGGACAACGTCGGAGATGAGGGGGATTAGTCCGGGTTGCCAGAGGTGTCAATGGCTCGTCGGAGCTTGCCGAACGGAGGGGAAAAGAGGGTGCGGCTGTGGGTTGTTCGATGTTGTTGTAAGGTTGTGTAGGCTCGGTGGGTGCTTGGATGAGGCATGGCGCACGGCTGTGTGCTACCGTGGATAGGTGGCTCGATGGTGCGCTGGGGAACCGGGTGCTGGGCTGTTGGAGGGTGATCCGGCCTGGGCTTGGAGGAGGCTGAGCGGTCTGGTCTGCAGGGGCGTCGTGGGATGCTTGCGGCAGGGAAGGAGAAAGAGGGAGCTCAGCCCTGGGGACCTCGGCTGGATGGAGACGAGAAAGGCGACTATGGGTAAGGGTGTTGTAGCCCACGCGAGCGGACGGCGGGGAGGTGGAACTCCGGTGGCACACGACGAAGGTGGTGCGGCCTGGTAGAGGGAAGATGATGTGTGTGATGATTGGTTGTGTAGTGAGAGGAGAAAGATATGATTAATTAGGATTAGAGTAGGATTAGTTAGGATTATGACAGGTTGTTAGGATTTAGGATTGATTTGGATTTTGTTTTAGATTATAAGAAGTTGAGTTTCGAGTCAACGAGAGAGAATATGCGGGTGAGGGGAGGAGAGAAACGTGGCTGAAATATAGGTGCAGCGGTTTGTGAAGAATGTGGGTTGTTGGGGGAGAAGAAGATGGGGATATTAAACATTTAAATATATGTGTGGCCTTTAGCTCAAAGCCAAAGTGGCCAAGTTGTGCTGTAAATGTGGGAAAGATGGTCACGGGTTCAAGGCTTGGAAGGAGCAGTCAGTTTTTTTGTTAAATATTTTGGAAGAATAATGAAAGATTAATAGAATATGGTTACCCTTCCATTCAAAAGCCCATAAAGCTATAATGGTTGGAGCATGCTATTCATCTGTGGGGGACCTGTGTTCGAAACATGTTATATTAACATGAACATGTGGGATTTTTTTATTTTATTTTATTTAAATTGAATTTTTTTGAATAAATCAGTATTTTAAATTATTAGTTTATTGGATTAAATTCTTATAAATTCTCAAAAATTCACAAAATAGAAAAAGTCATTTAAAACATTTTTTTTGAAGTCAAATTCATGAAATTCATTCCCAATTGTAAATTACAAATCCCGGAGTCAGCCTGTGACACCGATCAACCCCGAATTGAGATTATTTTCCAAAAAATCCTAAAAATTTTCAAAAAAATTCTGAAAAATTCAAAATACTGGAAAATAAGATCTTGAGTTGGAAAATTCTCAATCCGGTTACCTGGATGATTACATCAGATATTGAATAGCAGTATCGAAACCCGTATATAGGGAACCGAGGGTTACAATAATATTCTTAGTTTAGTTTTTCTTTTTCTTTTTTTGCTCGGGACGAGCAAAAGATAGTATGGGGGTGTGATTAGTCTACATCTCTGCATCATTACATTGCATTTTCCTACTGATTTATGAATAAAATGATGCTTCTCACCCATGTTTTGGTCTATTTTGTAGATAATTAAGAGTTTAAAGGAAAAGTCGGAATAAGAGCCTAATTAGATCCAATTTCGGGTAATTAAATCTCATTACTTGGAGGCCAAGTTAGAGAGCTTCTAGAAGATACTTTGATTTTAGAAGTTGGGTGCGAATTTGAAAAAAAACAGATCCAAATACCCAAATCTGAGACCATGCAGAAGCTTCTCAAGACCAGATGAAACAGTGGATCGAAATCGGGGACCTAAGTCCCTGGTATTGCCGTGAAAATACCGAGAAAACACGGCATTTTGGTAGGCTCACGTGTCAATCTTCGACGCGTGACCTCGTCTCGCATTCCAGATCCTTCTTCTGCCATAAATATGCATGTTTTGGACCAGAGATGGGGTAAAACAGCGAGAATTAGGGTTTCTCTCCATAGGATTAGTTTTAGGTTTTCTTCTTCATCTTTTTTGTATTTTCTTATTTTTTTTACTTCATGTATTAGTGCTGAGATAGATTCAGAGGAGAGAAAGAGGGATCTTTTACTAGAGAGTGACAATCTATGAAAATGTGTCTCCTTTCTTCTCTATTGTAATCTTCTCTATTTCTACATGATGCTTAGCTAGATTATTTACATGATAATCAACTACTAACTGAAAGTACACCTAGAGGGGGGTGAATAGATGTATGGCTAATCTAATGACAAATAATACAGAATTAAAACTAAATTGCAACACACTTAGTGTAATCAAAGAGTGTATCCGAATTCCTAGTGAAAGGCTCTAGACTATCTCCTCTGAATTCCTCTAAATAAGAGTTGAGTTGCTATGTAAAGCTCTCTTGGTTCAACACAAGTGAGACACACAAACAAACCCAAGCATATATAAGATATGAATAATATGATGCAATGCACAATATAAGAGAGAGAGTTAGAGATAGTAGATCAAACGCAAACAAAAAGATATGTTTTGAGGTTTGAGCACCCAGCTCTACGTCCCCACCTTCACACAGAAGAATTTTCACTATATTGTCCAACAGGACTTCCCACACAGGGAACCTCCACTGAGGATTTGGACTAAGAGTACACAACTCCACTCTCCAACAAATACAACCTCTTCACAAGAGGCAAGGCACAACTATCACCTCTACATTTAGAGGAATGGGCACTTAGCCAAACAACAATCAACCTCACAATAGAGGGATAAGGCTCAAAGCCTGACACCACCACAATCACCTCTACACATAGAGGGATACCAACAAACCTCCATAATCACCTCTCACTAGAGGGATACCAACACAACCTCCTCAATCACCTCTCACTAGAGGGATACCAACCAACTCAAACTCCCTCACAATCACCTCTACACCAGAGGGATACCCATAACTCAAAGCAAAGTGATTTACAACACTTGATGATCTTAACAAACCACAAACCAATTTTCCTCACTAAACAAGATCCTAATAGATAGGATACATAGATAGCTCAAGTGTGAGAAAATAAAGAGTTTGAAAATCAAAATCACAAAGAAAAACACTTGGGGAAAACTCTAGATTGAAATATAAATGAAGATCAAAACAACTCCCAAAGACTTCTCCTTTTCTTTATTTTCTAATTCTTTAAAACAAATAAAGATAAAATCTTTTAGCCCAAAACTCTTTTAAAATTTGTTGCTAAAACACTTAAGAAGATGAGGTTTTTTGCTCTTAAAAAACTTGGCTAAAATAGCTCAAGAGGATGGGTATTTATAACCCACCAAAATCTGCCCGTTCGCAGTGTGGCAAAGGGCAAAATTTTCATTCCGGTTGACCTCCCGGTCGACTGGCCAACGGTCATTTTATGACAGTTGAGCCACCGGTCGACCGGTCGGTCGACCGGGACTGGATACAGAGAGCAACAGCTCTCTGCCGGTCGACCGCCCGGTCGACCAGGGCCATTTCAAGATAGCAGAGCTCTATGGACGGTCGACTGACCCGGTCGACCGGCCTTCCAGCCATTTGGTTGTGCATGTTTGTGCACATCGGTCGACTGGACCGGTCGACCAACGTCTACCTCGATCGACCGGCAGACAGCCAGGTCTAAACATTATGGGGATTAAAAACTTATTTTTTTGCCTTCTAAAAATCTTATAAAATACACATAAATTTCACAAAAATAAGTTCTTTTAAGATCTTTGAAAATCAAACATGTGTGACTAAAATTCAACACATATTATAAACTGTTTGAACTATTTTGTGATATGGAAATTTTACCTTTAACCAAAATTTGTATTTTCTAATAACTTGAATTTTGAAATAGAAAACCGTTTTCTCCAAAACTTATGTAAATGCAAAAACATGATATTGAAACAACTTTGAAGTATGTTGTATATGGATAGAATCCAATATACATATAAAGATATATATCTATATTTTTTATATGAAATCCAAAATCCGGTTAAACAGAAAGCCAAAAACCATAAACTGAAAACTTTTGTGTGTGTGAACTTGAGCATATCAACACTATCTATCTTTACACAAGATCTAAACATACTAAATACAAACCGAAGTCTTCTTGTAGAACTCCTTCTCCAAGTCGACTCGATCCAAACACGATCCACCGAGCTTGACTCCAACCGAGTACTAGATGCGATCTTGACGCTCGAGTTCTTAAATCAACACGTGAAAGCTCCAAAACTCCTTTGTTGAAGCTAATCACCTACTAATATCTTGATCAAGTATCTGAAACTAAATATCACAAGATTATTAGTAAACTATAACTACATGAGTTAATCATCATCAAAACTAGAGTGAAGGGCCTCTGGGCCAACAATCTCCCCCTTTTTGATGATGACAAAACTCATGGAGTTATATATGCATGGATTAAAGTTAAGCTTCATAGAAGCTCTCCCTTAACTCATGCATAGCTTTAAACATAAAGATATGTAATGAATGCTCAACATAAATATGCATAAACAAATCAAAAAAGACCAAATACTTCTTCCCCTTTTGTAAACAACAAATATAAATACTTCTCCTCCTTTTTCATAAACAAAACATAAATGCTCTGATATCAAATGAAAAAATAAACATGCATATAATTAGGAAATGAAATAAACATGCTCTGATACCAATTGTAAAAGTAAACAAAAGTAAACATGTATAAACTAAACATGCATAAACATGCATATGTAAATCTCCAAATTTCTCTCCCCCTTTTTGTCAAATCATCAACAAAGGGGCACAAAATAATCTTAAAAATTTTTCTTTTTTTAAATCAAACAATAAAGTTATATATATACGATATACATTCATGAAGAAGAGAGATGTAAAGTTAACTCCCCCTGCATATATGCATTTACATGAAAAAGAGATGACTAAACCCTAATCACATAAAGCATAATATACAATGTATAAAAGGAGATGTGAAGCTCCCCCTACACACGTGTACCACATAAAGAAGAGAGGTCAAGCTCATCAATATAAGATACACTCAACATGAGTCTATATATAGAGAAGATGTGAAGCTTTCCTTGTATATAAGCAATATATCAAAACATTATGATAACAATTCATGATACCAATTGAAAATAAACAAAAGATACCAATTGAAAATATCTTGTAAATTCTTGATACCAATAGAAAATGAAACATGTGTGTTTTTTATACCAATTGAAAACAAAAACTGATGAAAGGTAAACATGATTTTTTTTCCCCTTTATGAAATACTAATGAAAATGATGCATAAGCTTGTATAAGATACCAATTCAAAAATAATTGTCATTAAGGATTAAATCAAGTTTAGCATAAAATAATTTGTGCTTTAAGATATAAAGATATAGTTTGCACAATCAAATCACATATATATGTATGAAAAAGTAAATACCAATTGAAAATGATACTATTTAAAGTTGAAACATACATATATAGAAAACACAAATATGAGTATACAATCATAAAAAATATCAATTGTGATACCAATTGAAAATTATGATGAGAATCAATTATATAACTCATACTTACTACCCTATTCATGCACATGTTTAAATAAATATTCAATTTGAGCATACAAGGCATGGTCGCCCATCCATCCACCCTTGGGTTGGTGGGGTTTTCAAAAATAGGATTGAAAATAATTTAACATGTTTGAAAACTCTACCAATTGAAAAATAATGACTAGTTTAAAGATAATATTTGAAAACTAGTATGAAATCCTTCAAGTAAAGAATAAAACAAGAGTATATTCACGAAATCATGAAAGTCACTCAACAATTGACACTCAATTAAATATAATGCATATATAAGGCTCATGAAAATAAAGCCATGAGAAAACATCAAATATAGAGTGTAAAAAATCATGTAATCAACAAAATAGTAGAAATAGGCAATTTAGCTTAAAATGGAAATTATGTGTAAACATAAAGATCATCAAAACTAAATATATTTCAAGGTATATGTATGTTTTATACAAACTAGAGTATACATACATATCCAAATATAAACGAGTCCACAAAAGTAAAAACATGAAGGCAAGTGGCTCAAGGATGTACATGTATATCTATTAGTTTAGACAAAATAACATATACATGAAGCTAAATACAATATCATGAAAAATATGTCCAAAAATAGGGAATACGAGTCAAATATAAGAATCATCAAAACTAGGCCATGCTAGTACATCTAGTCGGTACAAATCAGCAATTAAGCACAAACATATAATAATCAACTTGTAGCTCACTAGTTTTACAAGTATGTACACAAGTTTTAATGAAATCTACATCTAAACATGTAATCAAAATATAAAGCATAATACAAAACATAAACCAATATGATCATTAAGTAAATGCACATGTCTTAGATCTATGATATACATAATAGCTAAACTATAGTGAGAATACAAAACATGGGTTCATATAAACATGGATGTATCTCAAATACTATACATGTATGTCATAAGTCATAATATCATGGCATTTAATGTAATAATCAATGAAAAAATAAAACATGCTAAAAATCAATAATATGGAAACATGTAAACTAAATGGGAGTTAGAGACAGTTACCAAAACAAATAGGACTCATCTCTATACCTCCAAATCATGGTGGTCCTCCCACCAAACTCCCCTTGAAAGTGATGCATCCAAAATTATCACCGTTTAGCTTGGAGCGCATTCACCTCAAGGTACCAACACCTCTCACGTTATGTGAGAGCCCACACCTACATCAAATAAAATAGGAGTGAATTTTTGTACCCATACTCTATTGGTCCATAGGGGTTAGCACCTTCCAAACCCAAACAAATTTGTTTGCAAAATTTACATTATGTACTCTATCATAATAAAACTTTGCAAGGTGGCCCTTTCGTCCACAATGTGTACATGTGTACACATGATCATACATAGAATCATGTGTGTGAGCATGATGAGCATGTGTATGTCTTGTATGGTGTGCATGCATATGAGGAGCATGTTTCTTGCGAAACATGGATTCCAACCTTGTGTGGTTAGCACAATGGCTCAAAGTGGAGCCCAAACAATCAACACTCTTCTTTAAAGCACATATATCATTTTTAATAATAGAAGAGGTGCATGCAATAGATACACTAGGTGGTGAAGCTATACTATCATGGCAAAATGAGAAGATAAATCATTTTCAAAAATTTGTTTTCATTTGAAACCAAATCCAAATTCTTTGAAATTAAAACAATTTTATTTTTCAAAGTTTCATTCTCTTTTAAAACAAAATCAAGTATTGAAGATGGAGCCTCATTTTTCTTCAAAACAATATCACAATCATTTTTGTTTTTCAAAATTTTATTTTCATTTAGAGCAAGTTCAAGTTGGGATTTCAATTAGTCATGTTCACTTAAAATCTCTTCCTTTCTTGTAAAACCAAATCAAATCTAGAAGATAAGTTTTTATTTTCTTTTTTAATTTAAATTTTTCTTTTGCAAGAGTTGATATTTTTCTAACAAATTTTCACAAACAATAGATAGTTCTTCATTTAATGCATCAGCATCAATATATCATCACTGGAAGAACTAGCACTATCGTCTAGTTGAGTTTCTGAATTTACCTCAAAGGAGTCATTCCCATGGACCATGTAGCAAGCTTATTCAAATTCATCTCCACTAGATTCTTTCTCCATAATATTTATCGTTTATAGCTTGGGAGATGTCAAGGTGTTCCACACTGAAAAAGGGGAATCACAATGAGAAACCATAAAAAGATATTCTTTGTTTAATGCTTGCCTAAGTGCCTCTAGGGCTTGTGCATTGGCCTCTATATGCTTGCTATTACCAAGATAAGATTTCTTAGTCGCGGCAAGGTAAACATGCATTTCTAAGGTTTCTAGGTACATACTCATCTTAATCTTCCATATATTGATGTTAGAAACATCAAACATGGGAGGGGTCATAAAATTCATGAGTGTAAATTATATATATGCAAATGCAAATGATAGAGTACCAAACCAAGATCTTACTCCTTGGTGGTTAAACCTAATACAGGAACGTAGGATCTGATACTAATTGAAAGTACACCAAGAGGGGGTGAATAGGTGTATGGCTAATCTAATGACAAATAATGCGAAATTAAAACTAAATTGCAACACTCTTAGTGTAACTAAAGAGTGTAGCCGAATTTCTGGTGAAGGGCTCTGGACTATCTCCTCTGAATTCCTCTAAATAAGAGTTAAGGCGCTATGTAAAGCTCTCTTGGTTCAACACAAGTGAGGCACATAAACAAACCCAAGCATATATATGATATGAACAATATAATGCAATGCACAATATAAGAGAGAGTTAGAGATAGTGGATAAAACGCAAACAAAAAGATATGTTTCAAGGTTCGAGCACCCAGCTCTACGTCCCACCTTCACACAGAAGGATTTTTACTATATCGTCCACACAGGACTTCCAATACAGGAAACCTCCACTGAGGATTTGGGTAATACAAACTAAGAGTACATAACTCCTCTCTCCAACAAATACAATCTCTTCACAAGAGGCAAGGCACAACAACTATCACCTCTACACTTAGAGGAATGGGCACTTAGCCAAACAACAATCAACCTCACAATAGAGGAATAAGGCTCAAAGCCTAACACCACCACAATCACCTCTATACTTAGAGGGATACCAACAAACCTCCATAATCACCTCTCACTATAGGGATACCAACACAACCTCCTCAATCACCTCTTACTAGAGGGATACCAACCAACTCAAAACTCCCTCACAATCACCTCTACACCAGAGGGATACCCATAACTCAAAGCAAAGTGATTTACAACACTTGGTGATCTTAACAAATCACAAACCAATTTTTCTCACTAAATAAGATCCTAATAGATAGGATAGATAGATAGCTCAAGTGTGAGAAAATAAAGAGTTTGAAAATCAAAATCACAAAGAAAAACACTTGGGGAAAGCTCTAGATTAAAATATAAATGAAGATCAAAACAACTCTCAAAGACTTCTACTTTTCTTGATTTTTCTAATTCTTTAAAACAAATAAAGATAAAATCTTTTAGCCCAAACTCTTTTAAAAACTTGTTGCTAAAACACTTAAGAAGATGAGAATTTTTGCTCTTGAAAAACTTGGTTAAAATAGTTCAAGAGGATGGGTATTTATAACCCACCAAAATCTGTCCGTTGGCAGTCTGACAAAGGGCAAAATTGCCCTTCCGATCGACCGCCTAGTCGACCGGCCAACGATCATTTTTATGACCGTTGAGCCACTGTTCGATCGTCCAGTCGACTGTGACTAGATACAGAGAGCACAGCTCTCTGCCGGTCGACCGCCCGGTCGACTGGGCCCATTTCCAGTAGCAGAGCTCTTTGAACAGTCGACTGACCCGGTCGACCGGCCTTCCAGCCATTTGGCTTGTGCACGTCTATGAACATCGTCGACCGGGCCGGTCGACGAAACGCCTGCCTCGGTCGACCGTCCGTCGACCGGCAGACAGCTAGATTAAAACATTATGGGGATTAAAAACTTGTTTTTTGCCTTCAAAAAAATCCCATAAAATCACATAAATTTCACAAAAATAAGTTCTTTTAAAATCTTTGAAATACAAACATGTGTGACTAAAATTCAACACATATTATAAATTGTTTGAACCATTTTTGTGATATGGAAATTTCGTCTTAAATCAAAATCTGTTTTTCCAAAAACTTGAATTTGAAATGGAAAACCGTTTTCTCCAAATTTATGTAATACAAAAACATGATATTGAAATAACTTTGAAGCATGTTGTATATGGATAGAATCTAATATACATATAAAGATATATATCTATGTTTTTGACATAAAATCCAAAATCCAGTTAAACAGAATACCAAAACCCATAAACTGAAAACTTTTGTGTGTGTGTGAACTTGAGCATATCAACACTATCTACCTTTACACAAGATCTAAACATACTAAACACAAACCGAAGTCTTATTGTAGATTCCTTTTCCAAGTCGACTCGATCCAAACACGATCCACGGAGCTTGACTCCAACCGAGCACTAGCTGTGATCTTGACGCTCGAGCTCTTGAATCAACACGTGAAGCTCCAAAACTTCTTTATTGAAGCTAATCACCTACTAATATCTTGATCAAATATCTGAAACTAAATATCACAAGATTATTAGTAAACTATAACTACATGAGTTAATCATCATCAAAACTAGAGTGAAGGGCCTCTGGGCCACACTAACCACTAACTAACTACTTACTTGATAATCCACATGAATCTAATAGCATCTACAAGGTCTTGCTCTTACAAGAGCTATTGTTGGCTCATGAAGATGGATTCTAACATTCTAACATCTAACCCACTAACAAGATAACTTGCATTGTCTTCTTTATTTCATGCTCACCTCTACTTGGTTTTTTATTATCTAATAGTAGCTTGCACCTTGTTCTGTGGAATGGATGTGTTTGAATGTGGAAGAACTATCTTATGTGCCATACTTTGTATCGTCTCTTAAAGCCAAGGACTAGCAATGGCCAAGGATCCATGTGAGGCAACCATCACTAAGAGGTTAGCATGATTAGTGGAGCAATTAGTAGTTAGTAGCCATGAGTTTTCTTTCATCATTTCTTTCTTTTCTTTTACTTTGTGATCGACAAAAAGCATGCACAAAAATAAGTAAAGGAGTGATGGTCAATGTTATGCTTTGCGATTCTTCCATTATAGCAAAGTGGCTATATGGTCGTATCCACAAGGAGGAAGAGCGATGGAAGCTTTGATACGGCTTCTTTATTCAAGTCAAGAGAAAGTTCCTTGTTTTCAAATAAAGAATTGAGAAAGAAAACAAATGATGTTTTAAAGATTTCTTGGATTTAGTTGATGTTTGTAAAGAAGAGTTTTTCTAAAGGTAAAACGTATGGCTAACTTTCTACTAAGTGCTCCCACTAATCTCTAACTTCTTGAAGATGTAGCCTCAAGATTGATCATAGGCAAGCATAATCTTTATGCATAGGAACTATTCACATTGGAGACCAATGAAAGTCCTTACTTTAACTTAGTTTTACACAGCAAAACTTGAACATTCTTTTATCAAGATCCAATCGAAGTAAGAATAAGGGAAGAAACAAGTACACAAATGGTATTGGCAAAAATTAATAGGAATACCTCCAACTTACAAAAACATGTAAAGTTTACAATCTATAGATCATAAAAAATCCGTTAAGCATGAAATATAAGAAAGGAAATACTTGTAAGTAAGTTAGAGTTAAAACCTTTGTCTTAAGATGTCATAGCTCTCATTTGCAGAAGGCTTGTTTGACACTATTGACTCATTTGGGTTATCAATCAAGTTGTTAAAGATTAAAGTGTTAGTAGTTAGTTAGTCATGCAATGAAAGAGTTAGTTACACATTAGTAAGAAAAGAAACCAACAAGAGAGAAAAAGTAAAGAGAAGAAGTATTACACTGAAATAAGAAAGTAAAAGCAAACAAAACACTAAGTATTGAAAAGAAAGAGAAGTGTTACTTGTATAAGCTTGTTGCCTTCAAATACAACTTGTATACACTCTCTCTTTCACTCTAATGGCTAAACTAATTAGAAGAAGAAGAAAACATAAAACAACTAAAAATCTTAGAAACAAACTAACAATCTCTAAAGTTCTGAATATCTCCTCTATAGAACCCCAAGGGGGGTATTTATAGGTACTAGGGAAAGGGGCCAGGCGGCAACCCCTCGCCCAAGGCACTGGCGCAGCTGCGCCAGTACAACTGCGAAAACGCGACCTTCCGCGGCTGTACCAGAGTGGCGCGGACAACGCCGCCTGCTGCGCGTTGTCGCTTCGGTCCCCTGTCAGTTGTACTTTCTAGATTTTGGATTTGATCCCCATGGTCAGACAAATCTCCTCCTAAAGTCAATGGCTATCTTGTAGGCCTTTAATCATCCATTAAATGGTGATTTAGGGTCTTCTTTTCATTGCACACCATGGACCTAGAATCACACAAGCAAACTATCATTAGCAGTATTTTATATAAAATAAATGTGTAGATGTGATTAAAATTATGCAATATTAGAGACTAATCACTTTATTTTTAAATACCAATTTCAAAAGCTTTTATCATTTTTCTATGGGTGTTTTCATTACTCTTTAGTTCACCTACGTTTTCATTTTTTTTCTTTTCTTTTATTTTGTTTTTAAAATCATTTTGTAAATCAGTTCACCACACTTTCCACTTCTTGTTTTACTTCACTTTTCATTTCATCTCTATTTTCTTGTTTTATTAAAAGATCCCACGATCATTTCTCCATTGTTTTCACTTTGCAGTTTCATTGCCTTCGCCACATATCACATCTGGCTTTCTTTTCTTATTTCTTTTTCTCATTATTTAACAAAAAATAACTTGTTAGCAACCAACGTGAATAAGACTATTAATGCTTCTATTACCTCTCGTCCCTGCGGATTCGACTCGTTGAGACAATGCTATAACAGAAGTATCGAGGGACATTGGCACCACACTCTTTCACATTGATTTCATAAAACATACGTTTTCAAATGTCGGTTTCTACCCGATCAATTGGCTCAGCCCCAAACCACATTTTTGAAATATTTTGACATCTTTTTAAAACAATTTAAATACCAATAAATCACAATAAATTCTACAAATTAAATTCATGTGAATACAATGAAGTATAAATATGTGCGATTAAAAATCAAACATACAATATCACAACATGTGAACCTATTTTTGAGATGAAAATTTTCAGTCTAGAGTCAAAACCGTATTTTCCGAAAACCAAACTTTTAAATGAAACTAGTTTTTTTGAAACTCTATAAACACAAACAAGTTATTTAAATATATTTGAAGCTCAATAGTGGATGGATACACAAACAAAATGATGTGAACTTATTTTTGATGAAAAGAAAATACGAAGCATAAACCAGTTAAACTGAAACTAAACTTTTGTTTGTGTGTAAGCTTGAGCAATCAAAACTAATCTATTCTTTATAAGAGATATAAACTCACAAACTCTAGACTCAAGTCTTTTTGTAGATCTTTGATTGTATCTCAATTTTACATATTTATTGTCACGTTTGCACATTCATCCTTCATCATTCTTTATTAATTTTGATATTTAATCCAATTTTGTTTATATGTGCAGATATTTTAAAAAGGAAGATAATAGTGGAAGAAGCTTCTAATCTATCCAATTACCCTATCTAAATTTGAATTTTAAATTTCAATTTGAGATAAAAATGAAGAGAAAGATAGAAAAGGATAATCTCTAACCTAGTTCAAAGATAAAGTCAGACAATCATTCAAATTAAGTTGCTTGAGCTCCAAGTCAAAGGTAAAGGGAGAAACTAAAATCTAAACTCAGATGAAGAGATAACTTGATTCCTAAATTATCTAGGAAAGAATAATATTTAAAATCCATAATTTAGATTAGAATTCTGAGGATAAATCTCCACATGGACGGACGAGAAGAAGTCATGCACAAAAACACGTGCCCAGACAGTCCACTTTTGCAGCAGAAACGCGGCAAAAGGCGCGTTTTCGCGGCTTTTTAGTGGAGGTTGACGTGGCGGTTGGGTGCACTTGTCAGACTGAAACTCTACTTCATATTGCCCCCTATAAATAGCACCCTAAAGGCAGAGCAGAGGCATCTCAAATCTAATCTTGGATCTAACTTAAAATTTCTCTTTAGTCTCTTCTCCATTATAATTTCTAGTTTTAGTGGAGAGAAAGTTTTGTAAAGAAAGAAGAGCTCTTGTAATTACGGTGACAGCTTCAACAAAGGTTCTTTTGTTCTTCTTTTCATTTTTCTTTTCATCGATATTAATTACTTTTTTATTTGCTTTCTTATATGTTTTCTTTTACATGCTTTCTTAGTTTAGTTTAGACCATGAGTAGCTAGATCTTTTTCTCATTGCTTGCTAATACATCACCACCATCACATCTAAGTTTAGTAATTATAATCAATTGAATCATATGCATGTTTAAACCCTAGAATAATCTTGAAGGCAAATGAGAATGAGAATTAGTTTTATTATTTGTTAGCACTTCTTAATATTTTATTTAATCTATACTTCATAAACATCTTGATATTTTAATGTTAAACTTTAAATAGTTGTACTTCAAATAGGATTAAATTTGCTAGTACTTTCTAATAATTTTTTATTTTACACTCGATGAGCAATCTGGATATTTTAATGTTAAATCTTGATTATGTTAGTTCAATCATAGCCTTGTTTCTATCTTATGTATCTTACTTGATATTTGTGGTAGATTATCATGTAGATTTAAAGTGAAAATTTATTTATTAATATGAGCATGTTATGGTGGTTGATTATTAGTAAGCAGTGAACTTTTCTTTTAAATTAAAAAAACTCTATATCCAAACATAATCCTTTTCTTCTATTTCTTTCTTTTCTAAGTTTTTAAACAGAGAAGAAATTAGCGAAGACAATAGTACCGAAAAGCTTCCATCGCATCTTTCCCTGAAGATCAACCCGCATAGCCTTTACTACCGCGGATATATTATGAAAGATAGAGAAACGCCTTCATCCAGATAACATCCTTCTAACTCTTAACTTTATCTATATTTTTCGGCAATCAAATTTTGGCGTCGTTGCCAGGAAGGGAAATACTTTTCTAATAATTATCTTCTTTGTTTGTGTGTGCAGGGATAATTTACAGAGATTGAATAATTACAGAGGATCAGGAGTACCTCAGAGACACTGCCCTAGAAAGAAGAACACTAGAGCCTTCAAGACAGCCACGTAAACACGACAATCTTAATGAGTTAGGGTTTCTGCTTTCTTCTGTAGTCATTGAATTTAAGTTCTGTATCTTCTGTAGTTGTTAAGTTCTACTGTAACCTATCTACACACTGTTTCTGATAAACAACAATAACTATTGAATGAAAAAACTTGAATGGTTAGACTGCTTAGTAGTCATCAAATTTGTTTAAATTATTAATATTAATTTGTTTAATGTTGTTGAAGAGTGCTGGAGATAAGGTGAGTTTGCATTGCATCTAGATTACAAACACTTTTTGAGTGATTTAAATTTGCTTTGAGTATTAATTATCCATTTAATTGCATACTTCATGCACCATATAACTTCCTCAATAGTTCATTATCATTAAGTCATCCTCGCAATATATTCAATTTGTTCCCTATGAGAGATGTGTATAACCAAATGCTCTATGATCAATTATCTAGAAATCTAGGATAGTCATCAAATATGCACCTTCCGCAATAGGTTTGTTTAACATTGTTGAATTTTTTTTTGCTACTACAAGACGAAAGTGATTTAGAATTGATATATTTTGCCTAGGACCAAGCGAGTCGAAAAAGAATCTTCCTCTGGCCCACTAACTAACTCACTACCTTGTCTATTGAGTTGGTTGTCAAGCACTTGTGTACTTTTTTTAAATTTTTCTCATATGTTGGTTATATGTTCTCCACCTCAGCTTATGAAAGTTGATGGGTCTCTTGATTTTGATCAAGAGTTTGCATTGAAATAGGTTGAATTTAGAAGAGTTGCTATCCTCCTGATAGACTTTTCAAGCTACTCTGTGTAGATTCATTTTACCTTCTAGTTTGTCTATTAGTCTAAACATTTCCACTTGCTCATAATTAAGTCCTCAAGAAGCGTTGGTTTAGTGTAGGGCCAACTGGACTGAGTGTTTGTATAGAATTGGTCCATGAAGTATC